>MU226401.1:1492850-1506953 GCA_018584345.1 Thuja plicata | reverse complement strand
CATAAAATCTAAGGCGTCAAGCAATAGTCCTGTCAGTCTAACATAGAAAGATTCTAGGGTGGGCATTACATAACACATCTAATCTCTTTAAGTAATTATAATTAATTAACCTAAGATAGTTTTAAACTTTAATAATGAGCATCTCACATATAAGCATATAAGTCTATCAGGTGATCCTTTTAGCATTAAGGTCCTAAACTATCACTGACACACATAAAGATATTAAGGAACATATTTATGTAAATATTATTATTTCCCTTATTAAAATGTGAAGTTATGGTGAGTTGTAAGAGGTTCGGTTTAAGCAACCGTCTCAAGAAGGATCATTCTCACATATAGCTCTTCCTAATTTCTAGTGAGCATAACCAGGACTTGATAGGGTTGGAGGGACATTACACAAGTTGTCTCCCACTTTGATCAACCTTTCTGTTTCTAAGCTGATTTGAGCTTTGTGCCTGTGTTACAACAACAATAGTAAGAAACCTTATCTCTTCATCATTAGGCATTCCAAATTGAAGATGTTCTAACTTAGTATTTGTGACATTTACTATGATTGGCATATTTTATTTTGGCTCTTCCCCTGAGCTTTCATTGTCATCTTCAATAGTGAGTGCACACATGTTTATTGCAGGTTTTTTCTCATTCTAGCTTTCTTGTGTTCCAATATTTTCACGTGGCTCCACCATGCCCTTAGCTACTGCACATTGATAAGGGAAATGAGGCATATTGCAGGCCATGCACCAGGGAGTGTTTTCCACATTATGTGTATTATTATTTTTCAATGGATCAGGGATGTCTTTTCTCTTAGGATCAGTTTGTTCTTCTGTCATAGGTTTTCCATCCTTCCACTGAGTTTTATAAGGAAAATATTGTAGTCTATAAGGCTTATCTTGCCTTTGATACTGTGGCCTATTATTTTGAAACCCCTTCTCATTCCTGTCTACCTTAGCAGCAATATCTTTCACAACACACACCAATGTATCCATTTTATCTTCTTCTTTGGGGTTCTTATTTGACTGTGTCTTTGGCTCTTTCTAGAGTCTACTATCATCTCATTTGCCAAGCTTTCTAGAAGCTCTTCTATTGCTTTCTATGTTTATGGCCAACTTAAATGCTTCTCTCATGGTTTGAGGGTCTTTATCTCTGAGAAAATAAGTTTTCTTCCCATCTAAAGCATTACAGTAGGTGGTGACGCATACATTTTCATCCAATCTCAATACTTGGAACAACTTATACATGGCCTTTTGAAATCTTACATTAAATTCAATAATGCCTTCATTAGTAAATTTTTTCAAACTATTGAATTCATTCAACATGAAACCATAATTTATTTTGTTGCCATAATGTTCTTTGAAACTTCTAACAAATTCATCTCATGAGTAAATACTATTATCAGGCAAACCTTGGTACCAATCTCTTGCATTCTCAATCATGGATTGCACAAAAAATTTCATCACAACATCTTCATCTCCAATCTCATAATCATTCATTATATCTGTAAAACTTTTAGATGCTCCTCACCAGTTATAGCATTATTCCCACTAAATTTGGGAAGCTTATCTCTGACCTCATTAGGGATAGGGTTTGGTTGGCTAGGGATACCATCAAAAAATAGTTGCCTATATCTCTTTAAATGAATAGGTCTTCTCTAAAAATTAGTACCAATATTTTGGCCACTATTACCAATGCCTAAATTTTGTTGACCACCAGTATTGTTCAATCCACTCCCTCCTAGTTGTGATGCAACTCCTTGAGCTGCACCATACGTCTGGTTATTTGTATTACCACTAGTATTTTGAATATTAGAGGTATTTACATGCATGGTTTGAGTAAGTGTAGTGGTATCATTTGTTAAATTGGTATAAACTGGAGACCTTAAGAAAGCAATCTTTATTTTCATCTCTGTAGTAGCAGCTTCTAATTCTGCCTTTTCCAACTATTTTGCAATATCATCTTTGGATTTTATAGCCCTTTCCAATTCCATATCAAGTGAGAGCATATCCTGAGACATACCCTCTTCAACCTTAGGCTCAGAAAATTTAATGCGAGTGAGATTTTCTTTTCCTTTATCAACATATGTCTGTCTAGCATTAGTTGTTGATATATTTTGCGTAGATATTTGAGACTTAGGAAGCTTTTGACTTTCACAATTAATGACTTGCCTCACCATAGGGCCTATATCTCTGGAATAATTTTTCTTAAGAAAGTGTTCTCTTTCTTGGTATTCTTTTCTCAGGGTGTCTACATCTCCAAAAAGTTCTTTATTCAAACCATGAAATCCCTCATTTGCACCCTGAGCTGCCAATTTTAATTGAGCAACTCGATTCTTCAAATTTTCTCTCTCAGTGATGGAATTTATAGTTTTTTCCTCTCTAGCCTCATCATTCTTCTACTTGATAAGCAGTATTTCATCTAATTCCCTCTTCAAAAGTTCATTATCTCTGAGGACTCCTTCAATATCAGAACTAGAAGAATCATAGATATTCATCAGGTTATCTCCCTTTTGGTCTTCAACCTGTTCATAAGGGATACCCTTGAAATAGGAGGGTGTATCCCCCTTTTCTTGATATACACTCTTTGGTCTAGGGTTAAATATATCCTTAAAATAACCCGTAGTGTCAGACTCAAGATTCAAAGGTTCATTAATTTCTTTCTCAGGAATAGTACCTAAGGACTGACTGGGACCTACAAATCTAGGCTTCCAAGAGGTGTTGTTATAAGATTCTCCCTTCCTAGAATGGTTCCTTCTAGAATTTTTAGAAACATCACTCTCTGATGTTGCTTGAGAGCGATTCTTTGTGTCTGTCTTTGCATTCCTCATCCTAACTGAAATGAAATTTTATACACTTGATCTGCTAATGATTCCCTTAGAAATACTATAACAAATTTCTCAGAGTCACCACCCAAAATATTTTGGGAATAATAACAAAAATTTCACTTCAACAATGATATTTAGAGGATATAACACAATTTGTGATTTCAAAAACTGAATTTCAAGCAATTGATATATATGAAAAAAGATTTCACACTAACCTTCACTTGCATTCCTTGAAATTCCCCAGTAGAGTCGCCATTTTCTGTTAGTTCCTTTTCTTGCTGACATGTGAAATACTCTCAATGGGCTTGCTCTACTTATCCCAGACACTAATCAGGAAAGATATAGAATGACAGAAACAGGGTTTTGAAATCCTCTACAGTTTGAGCTCCATAAACTCAGGTGGGAATACCCTTCTAACTTAGAATGATCAAATCACAGAATCATTCTAGAAAATATGAATGCAATTACAGGGGTTGACCACTATAACATTTATTTGATAGATCAAACACAAAGGTAAAGATCAATTTTAATAGTGATAGTCAGCTATTTCTAAGGAAAACAAACTAGTGTCTTATCCTAGGGTATGGAGTCACTTATGAATATTCATAACCGATTTCTCATGAACAAGAACTTAAAACAATGATAGATCTGACATAAAAATAGATATACCTTATATACCTATCATCACACATATGACAATTTAATTCATCAAATTCATTATAAACCCTGAATCTCACTGAAATGGTCCTAAGGCAATTTTAGTCTTTCCTTGAAAGAACCCCAAAACTATTTCAAAATCTTCCTAACAGATGCATAAATTGAACATTCATTGAGAATTCAATTTAAATAAAATTTAGAACACAACAATGAAGACAAAATACTAATGATATGTTTCAGAAACTATTGATGTATTTCATTTGTATTCATGATAAAAAACTGCTATTACATTCAACAATGAATTTCAAAACCCTACTTCGAATATATTGGTCTTAAGACAGAGTTTACAACTTCAACTTGTATTCCCCAAAATAAAAATGGCTATCCTTTTCCCAGTAGTCTTGGAATCCTTTTATAACTAAGGATGCAATAAACTAAAAACTACATGGGAAATATTTACAAAATATTTTACAACTTTTGCAACTAACATAAAAAAAAAAGTTATAACAGAACACGGGTGGAAAAAGTTGGCGAAGTCTGAACAAGGTTTATTATTGTAGTTTGACAATATCCTCCTTATCCTTTCAGCTTTGCTTCCCACCTTTTCACCTCCTTGGCAGTGAGCCAATCAAAATTCTTTTCCTGCTCTAGCTTTGCAACAACTTCTGTCCATTTGGCATCAATGGTTGTTCTAGCATTGGAAACAAACTTTTCCATATCTCTTTCAAACTTGAAGAGGTTGTCAATCAGTTCATTGCAATATTCAACATTAATATCCTTTTCCACGCATTAATTCATCTCCTCATCCTTGAATATCCCGTCAAATCTAGCTGTCCAATCTGATTGTTGCTTGAAAACACCAGCTTCATCATATATCTTTGGGATTAAGGGAGGGCATTAGTAACCAAATAGTTGCAGTTTATTATCTATTAAGTCAGCTTTTCCATTGAAGAAGGCAAAAGTGTCATTCATCTCACTGATCATTTCAATGGTATCTATGATTTTATTAGGAAAATCATCACTATATAACATGTCTATCTTCAATTTGTCCATTAGCCTCTCTCTTCCCGACCAGGTCTTAAAAGTAGGTTCCAAGAAAGTCATAGCTTCTGTAGCTGTCTATGAGGCTTCTTACAGTTATCCATACAATGTATATACTATGTCAGTATTCTATTTCAAAATATCAATTCGATGTTGCAATATAGGCAATATAACAAACATGACATTTACATTTTGTTCCTGTAAACATTCCTAGGATTGGCCTTCTGCCAATGTTGAATCTTCCTTTATTTCAATGGAAGCATCTGTTTCAACTTTTTCTACTTCCTGGGGGACTGGAGTCTTCTCTCTCTTACTCTCCACTAATTCTTCTTGCAATTTTGCAATTTGTTCCTCCAGGGTGTGATTGTGAATTACAAATTCTTCATGCTTCTTTGCCAATGCCATCATCTGGCCAAAATTTGTTTCATACCTTTTAGATAGATCATCAACCTTTGCTAGGTTCATGAAAGACACTTGGGTCATTAACTAAGCTATCTTAGTGTCACTGGTGTTGCAGATTCCAAATCATCTTTCATGCCCTCATCTCCTCCCTTATAGTCATGACCAAAGGCTTTTGTGTATCAGGGGCTAGAGACCAAATAGATAAGGTCTTGGATTTAGGATCAAATCATGTTCCTTTCCAAACATCATCAATCTGAAATTTTATTTTCAATAAGGGGTCTTCTTGCCTCTTAATCTGATCAATGATAAAAGTGGACTATAAGTCCCAATCTGGCATTAACATTAATACACCATTGTTCTGTACCAATAACCTAGCTTGTTCCAGAGTAATCAGTTCACTCTCAGGACCATAATCCTGGAGTGTCTTCACAATTTCTTCATTTTTATCTGTTTGTCCTTCACCTGCAATCAAAATTTGTCTCAATTATTTTTGTTTTAACTTGATCAAGAATGTTTTTAATTCCTCAGACTTTATGAATTCATCATCCTTCATGAATTTTATTGCCATCATTACCCTTTCATCAATTTCTAGAAACAAAATCATTTGATTGTCCCCCTAGCCTTCATCCAGTGGCTCCTTCTGTATTTGTCTTTTCAATTTTCTGAAATACTTTCCATGCTTTGTTATTATAGCTTTAGCTAGGCTCTTTCTATCTTGCACCATCTTGTGCTCTATTTTTTTCTTCTTTTTGGGTGGCTCTCTAGTAGAAGTGGCCTCTTCTCCAGTCTCTTCTTCTTCTTGGTACTATTCCTCTTATTGTTCTTGATTCTCTTGGTCATGTAATGCAACAGGCATTTGGGATCCTTGAGACTATGCATCCTCAGCAATGAATTGTGGGATTTGTGCCATTAAAGTATCATAAGACTTCAACATTTCATCCATTCTCTGCAAATATGGAAGATCAGGAAAGAAACTGGAGAATGTCTTGTCAGACTCCTTCCATTCCTTCTTAGCCCTTATAATGTGTTTCCAAAGGCTCATGGTCTCTAACAGTTACCCAGGAGGCCATGCCTTTTAGAGCTATTTTTACAAAAGTTTTTGGATCACAGAATCTAACAACTGTGGACATTCTATACTGCTTCAGAAAGTCATTGATAAAATCAAACACTCTTTTTTCCAATAGGAAAATCAAAACCCACCCACAATCTAGGGACAAAAGTACCCCTCTTGTGTCCCTCTAGGAATTCTTTATCAACCTAGGTAATTTTCCAAATAAACTCTAGGAAAGCAATTCTAAGATGCACAAACTTGGGGAGAATGTGAGGAGGTTGAGAGCAACCATATACCCTAATGATAGTGAAATGATCAAAGAAAAAGAAATCTCCCCAATTGTGAGAGATTGGACAATTTTCAACAAACTGGTAAGGTCTTAATATCTTCCTAACCCCAATTGGTAATCTTTCTCTTTCAGCTCCTAGTAAATCAAAGATTGGATCCACAATCCAATTAGAGAAACATACAAAAGATGAATTTGTAGAGGAACTGTCCCATACCAAGGTCCACCTTTGAATTGGCATGCTGACACCATATTCTGAATCAAACAGTTACAACTCTTCATCCATGGAGGCCTTGTTGTAGAATAAAATCATAAGCATTAGATGATAATAATGTTTAAAAGTTGGGACAAGGACATTCTTTTGTATATCTACCAGTGCTACATGGATGGCTTCAACTAGGTACCCCACATAATCATAATCTGAATTGACCTCTAGGTGTTGAATGTTCATTGCCATCATTAGTAGGTCCTCAGCCACAGTAGAATCTCCATCAAATCCTACCACCCTACTCAGGCCATATACTGTGCACTTGACATAGTGATGAAATATGGACAAATCAAAGGGAGGATTAACATTGTCTGGGATAATTACCAGGTTTCTGTCTACCCTAGGCATGAATTTGGGCATTTAATATTTCTTGATCAATTTTTCCCTCTTCTTCTAATCTTCTTTTATCTTCCCCAAATCAATTTCTGTGCACAATGCACTAGTAATCCCAAAAACCTCTGCTACTGATCTTCTATTGATGTGTATTAGGGCTTCCTCATTCTTTTTCCTAATTACCCTAGCTACTAGGAAATAATTCTTAGCCAATTCCCTGATTAACTATATATCCACATATACATTAGGTACAATCAATTTAGCCATGTTTGATTCCTAGGGATTGCAAATTGGGACAACTTTAACTCTGTTGTTCCAGAAATAATGAAATAGACTATTACTTGAGAAGCCTATAGTGATAGGATTTCTACACTGACACCATCTATCTTTCCACTCATCCCAATTGGCACTGTTTCCGTTTGATGTCCCAGGCAGCAAATAAGCGAATTCCTCTATATATTTATTTGCTGCAACCTTCTTCTTTTTGATCCCTTGTGAGGCCATACTAGTGGTAGCTTGACTCATCCTTCTTTCTCAATTTTCTATCTCATAAAAACAAGTTATGTCGCTCTCACATAAAATCTTAGACTGCAGAAATGAGAATTATACAAAATCAAGCTCAATAATTCATACTTATAGCCATCAAATCTGCATCTTGTCCACTTGAATGCCAAATTTTTGCACTTGCAGTGTCATGCAATCATCTCATTATAACTAATGCTGCCATTAATTCACACAATATGATCCCTACTGGGAAAAAGTACACACTTTTTTTCTTTTTGCACTCGTAAGCCTAAAATAAGACACTTGTCAACTTGTCACCAAACCGCTGTACTTTGCTTACACTCAAAATTGTCCTTGCAAGTGAGCAATATGACCTTTCATTTTGACCAGTCGTGCACTCACGGTCTATTTTTGCTTTGATTCATATCCTCCGTGACTGACGATGAACTAACTAGAAACTTCATCATTTGGTGGTCGCATACTCACTACCTCTTTATCCTTTGCACTTATACTTGTGCGAGTGAGCCACATCACTTTTCCTTTTATCCATTGCGGACTCGCTACTCAACACTTTTCTTTCTTTAAACCCTTGCGAGTGAGAGAGTACAATTTTGTTAATCAAGCTTTCCTTTGTCACACACCTTGTAACCTCTAACCTTTCATGCTTGGATATGCCCGAGTGAGCGACGACTCAAAATAATCATGCATTATTTTCTAGTTGTGCACTCACTATGCCTTACTGATTTGTTTTTATACATCTGCGGGTGAGAGATGACCATTTTCATTATGCACTTTATTCGTTTGCTCACTCGCACTATAAAGTAATTCATCTTACAACCATTAGCGAGTGCGCAATGACCTTTTTCCATCACAGTCGCATACTTGCTACTGAAATTTATTTATGAATGAATCCTTTGCGACTGAGCGAGTACCTTATCACAATATTTATAACTCATTAATCGCTCACTCGTTGACCCCTTTTTCTTTATCTTTCTTCATGAGCGACTAAGCGACAACCTCCAATTTTCTTCATCGCGCACTCGCGGGCTTGAAATCTTAACCAGCACATCATCTGCGAGTGAGCAGTAGCCAAAATATTTTCTTAATTGCATACTTACTGGCCACTTTTCATTTTGAATTTGTTCATGGGCGAGTGAGAGATATGACCTTTTCTTCCTTTCATCGCGCACTCGCAAGCTCATCATTTCAAACTACAAATCATTGGCGAGTGAACGAGAACAAAATTGATCTCTTAGTCGCGCACTTGCACACTTTAAAATACTAAATACTTCTTGTGTGACTTAGCGACAAGAACCATCTTATGATCAAAACATAATCAATCGCTTACTCGCATTGGAAAAAACACAACAGTTAAGACTTGTGTGAGTGAGCGATACTAAAAATCTGACTTCCTCGCGCACTCACGGGCTCAAATAACATGCACAAAAAACTTAGCCCAGGTGAGCAACTAGACCTCCTTTACATCACTCGCTCAGTCACGGACCAAAAAGTTAAAGACCTACTCGCTCAGCTGCAAACTAACAACCCGACTTCAAAATTACATCGCGACTACGTGATTAACACAATTTAATGACCAAGTTGCTCACTTGCACACCTAACATGACTTAACAAGATATGACCGTGATTGCGTGATTCATTCTGAAATGACTCACCGCTCACCCGCACACTTAGAAAACACATTAAAAGGTCAACGTGGGTGTGCAACTAAAACTTGAAACAAGTCATTTTGAAGACTTAACCACAAAATTGACTTTTTTGACATGAAGAGACATGAAATTTGAACCAGAACACGCGGGAAAAAAGTCCAAAGCTTTGAAATTTGAAAAATTGTAATATGTAGTGCTAACACATCTCAAATGAAATTAGTCTACCAATCAGACTATCTAGAGTGACTGTATTGTTTGCAACTGCTCTCATTTCTTGAATACCAAAAACTCTAATAGCATAAACATGCAATAAGGTTCTTAAGATTTTTCTTACCACCGTCTCCTCTTCAAGTGTACCTCCAACTCCTCGAATAGCATTCACTACCTCTTTTATTCTGCTGCTATACTGAGTCATTTTTTCTCCTTCTTTCATCCTTAGGTCATCAAACCTCCCTCTTAGGATTTCTGCCTTTGCTCTGATTACATTGGCATCTCCTCCATGTACAAGCTTCAACTTATCCCACATTTGTTTTGTAGAGGTGCAGGTTTTGACATCCTCAAACTTAGCATCAGAGAGAGATGATGAAAGTTCTATCATCATGCAGTTATGCTCATGCTTGACTCTTAATTTCTCAAGAGTATGAGGTCATGTAGGCAACACATATTCAGTATCTAAGTATTGAACAATATCATTTCTAATACGTGATAGGTGGAGTCTTATTCTGATTTGCCATGATGCAACATTGTCTTTATTCAACTTGGGCACATCTTGTTTGTTCATCTTGTGATCTTTTTCTTTGAGTTGTTAAACTCCCTTTCTAAGAACACAAGCTTTGATACCAATTCTTAGTAATAACTAAGAGGTGGGGGTGAATCAGTCGCCTCAAAAATATTCCAATTATCAACCCTTAAAACTTAGTACCACAAAATTATACCTTTAGTTATCTTCAGTCCTATAAGATGAATGCCTCCAAATACTTATATCAAATTACTACTAATCGGAATGCTTTGTAAAACCTTCTACTGTAGAATTACCGATTAGCAGTCTGTCAATTTAGCGACAAACAATATATTATTTAGAGTATACCAATCAATCCAATTAATTTATGTGTAATGCAAAACACTAAAGTAATGACTCATAGACACATTGACACATGGATTTTTATCGTGGAAATCCTGTTAAGGGAAAAACCACTTGGGATCGGTAACCCAAAATTTTCACTCTTCTGAAGTGAGCTCGGTGAAGAGTCAACCCTATTAAAGGTTACAAACACACTGTTAGGTGTGACCTTGTTAGAGGATTTAAAAGTTTAGTTTGTCACTTGATATTGGGCATCTCTATGCTGCCATCCTTGATCAAACACTCACTTGGCCTGTCAATAGGTATCTGGCATCTCATGCTATCTTCATGATCAAAATTTTTGATACTCCATTTGATGTATCTCAATATAGAAAGGATCTTTAAATCCTGCTCAGTTAAGAGACTTTCTGAATCAATGGTTAAACTGAAATAGTATGATCTATTCACATATACAACTATACTTGCAGATTTTTAGATCTATTGTAATCTCACAAACTATTCTGATCAATATAAGTCTATTTATACCTTTGCTCCACTTTGATTCTGCTCGGTGATGCTGTGCTCTGTTGCTTGGTGTCTGCAGAATTCTTTAGCTCTTTCCTTAGCTTGTTGATTAGTACTGTATGAATTTGCTCTTCATCAGTTTCTCTTTAGCATCCTCTTTTCTCTTTTTCCCCACACCCATTCATAATGAATTGAGTTGTCTCTTAAATAGACATGATATCACCAGTGTTATGTTCTTGATCTTCTTGATCTTTGGCATGATCCACAATTCTTGCCAATCAGATTTAAAGCAAAACTCATTTTTTATCTCGCTGAGATCTTCTTGCCAACTGGACAAATCAGCTTTAAATCAATCACTTATCTTTGGCTTATCTTGTCGATGAAAATAATGATAACAACCAGTTATGTCTATATTTAGCTATGCCAGCTAGATATTTTGTCATTTGTGAACTCTAGTTATTTTTCAGTTTTAACTCTCTGATAGCATCGGTCAACATTTTAGTTCCTTCGGGCTTCTCCGTTGGTTTACACTGTGTTTCTGGCCATCGGGTTTGCTTGTGATTTTGCTCGTCAATTTTCTTTCTCGGGCATCACTGTGACTTGACTGTCAGTGATCTCTATCCGTCAGGTTCCACTGACCATCGATGTTTGAAGTCACAATGTAAATGCTTGTCTTTTATGCATTACATAAAGGATAATCTTTATCTCTCTGATACTCTAAAGTCTTTGACACTTTGACTATAACCGATTAGATTATATCAAGTTGACATCAATGACAATACAATCCATTAATTGATTTAATGTCTTGCACTATCCTTCTGCATTTTCGTTATCAACTTAACATCTTCAAACATTCAATCAGTTACATGTCATAAAAAATAATGGTTTTCTAGGTAGTTATTTTATTATGGATCATATTATTATTCATTTAACATAAAATGATGGTCTTTTTTATGGATCATATTTTATTAAAAAAATATATTAATCATAATAATACTATAAACTCTAATCATAATAAAACTTAATAATCTTTAAAGAAATCCTCAAAGTAAAATAGAATAATTGATAATAATCCAAAAAAATCTTACAAATAAATGAGAATAGTTATATTTATACATCTCTACAAATGAAAAAATTACTATTCATAAGAACCCTTATTAATGATCGCAAGAATTTTTCAAACTTTTAATTAAATTCATACTATAATTAAATTTTAATCTTTTGACCCTAATTAATATCTTTGTGTGGAGGAGGTGAGAGCGGAGTGAGTAGTAATAGGGATTTGAGTTCAAAGGCAAAGGCTGGAGAAGATGGCGAGGAAGCCAATGATGGAAGGCTTGTGGGGATGTTTCCAAGGTGAGGGCTTTTCTCTACATCTAGTGGGGGTGTTTAGCCTACAAAGGCTCTTCCATCTAGTTGGTGTAGCAATTATGCACATGTCTATTTAAGTGAGAAAATTCAAGCTTCTATACCATTTATGAAATGCAAAATTATTTTAATATCTAATCTAACAATTCAATATTATTTATTTATATGAAATTTATTCAAGTATAAAAATATATAAATTTAAAATTTATAAATATTATAAAAAAAATAATAAAAAAATAAAAATAAAATTATATTTTATGTATTGTTAATATATTTGTTCTAATTTTTTTTACACTAGAAACAATGAATGGAAGACCAAGAGTCACAACTTATAAATTGACCTTTTACAATGAGACAAATACAACCAATTGAAGATCAAGAGTCACAACTTAGAATTCCACAAAGATTACCCTCTTGGGATTTGAAGGTCTCCACAATGAGAACTCATTGCTTCAACCAACAAAGCTAAACCCCTTGGACTCTAAAATTTAATTTTCATTAAATCATGTCTTTGAAATAATTGAATAATTAAATAATTTTTTTTAAAGAATGTAAAATTAATTATAAATATAAATATAATATATTATTATTTTAAATCATATAATTTTATTACTTTTTAATTAAAATGTATTATTTGTAAAACCAAAATAAATTGTTCAAATTCTTTTGTATTATCACTCCACTAATTATATAAAATAAGAACAATTCATGATATTTTTTGCATCACTTTATCTTGGTCTATTTAGAGCATTTAAAATTTCACAATTCTCAGTAAATCACAAGTTTAAATGTGTAAATGTGTACTTTATCATTGAACTCATACACAAAATCTTCAATCTAGCTTTGCTTATAATTTCATTATTTAATGAAACATTCACTTTCTAAAATTAATATTGCAAAAAAATGATACGATGAATGCATTCAGAAACTTTGACCTACTATTGCAGGTCGCATATAATATTGGAAATTTACGTAGTGCAACCTCAATATCCAAAGTGAAGATCTGAGCTTGATTCCAATAACTTTCGTAGCCTCCTGATGAAGATTCATTGTAGAATATCACCTCAATCAAAACATACAGATAATCATGAGACTCAAATTTATCTGCAACTAGAATAGCGATATCTCCTCAAGATCGACCCCTTTTCACAAAATGTCCAAACATAATTTTTTAGAACTCTTTATTAATGACCAACCAAAAATTGACCCGTTTGTCTATCTTTTCTCATGTCTAATTGCGAAGGATATCCCACTTTAATGCCTCCATACCATTAAAGAATTGTCTTATATACATATTCAACTCCAAACCATTGTCTTATATACATTTTCAACTCCAAAACATTTTTGAGATCATGAAAAAATCACAAAAGCTAAGAAATCATAAGTTCGAATTGTCTTATATACATATTCAATTCCAAACCATTGTCTTATATACATTTTCAACTCTAAAACATTTTTGAGATCATGACAAAATCAGAAAAGATAAGAAATCATAAAGTGTTTTTATGTAAACTCTGAGAGGTCTAGGGGGCCAATTCTGGTTAAAGAGAAATTTGAGGGATTACCTTTGCATTTTTATATTATTATAATTACTTTAAAAAATAGATTATAAAAATTACTTCAAAAAAATTAAAGAAAAAATGAGATAGTTTTCATTGGTTATGGTAAATATATTTGTGTGTTTTCTTGAATAACCATTTCTTTTCATTTTACAATATGTTGTATTTTGTGAGATGTGAATATCAATTAATTATTATAAAAGCCACAACTATTATTAGGCCGCTACAAAAATAGCAAAAGCAAATCTCAAAAATCTTTATTGCAAACATAATATTTTGTCAAGTTTATTATAAATGTAAAGCATTTTTCCTTCTTTCCCACATGAAACCAACCCTCAACTCTTTTTTATCCCAAAACAGTGAAATATAAAGTGAAAAAATAGACCCTAAAAGGGTCACAACTATTGTCTAGGCATTAAAAACACAACATAAGCAAATTTAGAAATTTCCATTAAAAACATCTAATATGAATCTATTGTTGGTCTCTCCAAACTTTCATGTGCATTTGATCGAGAGTCATCGACAAATCACCTGAGTTCATGATCCCTATTGTTCTTGTGAACA
>MU226401.1:1430274-1440405 GCA_018584345.1 Thuja plicata | reverse complement strand
AGGTTACCATAATGAAATAAAGACTCACTACCTTCATGCTTAGAGTATTCTATTTCTTGTAATGGAAATGTTATTCTTCTTTGTGAAATGATATCCAAGGTTGATAGAATAGACAATGAAACAATTTGATTAGATTACATATCTTGGTTGATGAATGAATTTAGTAATCTCTCTAATGTTGGTTTTAAATTTTCATATTCATTAAATCAATCTCCATTTGAACAAAACCTCATTCTTGTTCCTCTAAATTGAAGCATGAAACAATGAACAAATGAACATGTTAGATTACTATGTGAAAACCTCATGCAACTATTATTCAATCCATAATTCCTCTTGTATAATACACTAAATGGATATACCAATGCATTCTTGTGGCTTTAAAAAATAATAATACAATCAAATTGCAAAAAGCTTCAAAAAAAAAATATGTAACCAAACTAACCATACCACTTTCCAGCTCTCTGGAAAATGTATGGGGAGGGATTTAATTCCCTCCCCTTACACAGAGAATATTCCATTTTAGATTCCTCTCCCAAATGTCCCTTTATTAACTCCCTAAACATCCCCCTAAACTAACCCTTATGCTAATACATCATTCACTTATAAAAAGCTTAATACCCTCCTCCCATCCTCTTGGGCCCCACCAGATATTCCCCTCCTATCTTACCTCCTCCCTATGCAAAATTATTCATGACATTTAATACCTGCAAATTAATAAATTCCTATAGTATTGTACCCCCCTCTATGTCTTTGTTTTATAGCATAGTTTAAAGCTTTACTAATAGGCTTGGGCCCCACCTATTTCCCTCTTGGATTTCACAAGACTTGACCTTGCTGCCACATTTTCATGCGAATTAACCACCAGCACTTTGAAATGGACTTGTTGTGGTCCCCACCTTTTGGTTTCATTCAAAATTTTTCAAGGCCTTTTTCTTAAGGAAATTCGCAGGTCTTGGAGGACATGGGAATTCACACCCCTTCCCCACCCACTTGGCAAGTGGGCCATGGGGAAAGCGGATAGGATGTGACCTCTTAGGATAGGTGATAAGTGATAGGGGTTAGGTTGTTAGTAGATAGGTTATAGGTAGGCTTAGGTATATTATTATAGGTAGTTTATTAATATTTATAGATTTAATTACATAGTTAATTTAGTTTAGTTTTCTGCTTTTTATTTAAAAGATATTATATTCTCTTCATTATAGACATTAGTATAAATGGATTATTAATTGTAAAGAGATTAAGTTTGTAATAGATTTAAATTTTGATTTATCTTATTTGAATTAAGTGGTCCCACTCAATAGATGTATTTCACTTAAATTGTGTTATTTAAATACTAGATTCGATAACCTTAGTATGGGTAAAAAAATTTTTATTATAGAATGACTATACGTTAAGGATGTAAATTCCTCATTGGTTAATTATAATAATGTAAATTCATTTAGACATTGTTTATTTAATTGTATAGTTTAGTTTGAAATTTTAAGTTTTATATGAAATATATATATGTTTGCTATTATGTTGCGGAGTTGATTCTTTACTGTTATTAAAATCATATACTTTTATTTAGATAAAGTTTATTTATTTGGGTAGTTATTATTGATTTATAGATGTAGTTTCTATGTGGGATACTTAGATAGATGTTAATGTCGACTAGTTAAAGTATGTTGCCTATGCGTTTTGAAAAGTTAGAGGTCAATGTAAATTTTCTAATTGAGATCAATTTAATATTTTATTAAGAAATTTAAGGACTATAGTTTTATGGGGAAATTGTATAGCAGAGTTTAATTGTTTTTAGGAGGATAAGGGTTAGATTAGGTTTGATTATTGAATTTTAATCTAGTGGTTAATGATCGAAAGTAAATGGGGACTAGAATTTAATGAATAAGTTGTAACTAAGGTTAGAAAACTAAGTGACCATCAGAACAATCTATTTCAACTTATGCATATACCCTGCAATTCAAAGACAACCCTTATCTTGTTAACTCATTACCTCCAATACATCCCTGTTAGTGGTTTACACATGCGTATTAAAAATAAATAAAAATTTGTATGTGTGTTTTGCCCTAGTTTTGGGCATGACAATTTGACACAATATTTGGTTATCCAGAGACCTTCCAAATAGAAAGTAAAAGTGGCATGGGGATGGTACCCACAAGATTTATTACTGTAGTATAAATTTAGCCTGTTAAAGTTTACAATTGACCACTTCTAATGGCCTGTCCTGTTAGGAGCAATAAGGACTATTAGGTCCACCTTATGAAAGGATTTAGTACAATACAATCAAGTAATACAACTATGTTAGGATGCATTTTTGTATCTTAGAGGAGAGCTAGGGGTGATTCCCCTAACTGAGGCCCAGTAAAAAATATTTTAGTGATGCATCAACTGAGCTACATAATAGACTTAACATGTTGATGCAGATAGTTAGAGCTTATTGCATATGAATCAGTACAAACAAGTCCATTATTACTTCATTGGATGTGTATTGGATGGTGTCTTTGACATTGGTTGGCAAAGAGGGAGAGATTATTGAGATTATTGATGTCATAAAGATTACTGGTGGAGAGATTAATGATAGAGGAAGAAATTTTATCAGAGAACAGAGATTAATGTAAGAGGGATAAATCTATATTTTAGTGATTGTGAAGACAGAGGGATTTTTTGGATGAGAATTAGAATGAAGCTGAGGACATTAATAAAATTTGATTTTTATGTCTTTTTCTCTATAATTATTTGTATTATGACATGTTGTGTTGCCATCAATGCCAAAGAGGGAGATTGTTGATGGCAATTATTCAATTGTGTATTATCATTGATGTTTACACAAATGTCTAATCCTCTTCGAGCATAGTCAGTTTATGCCAAGTGCTCTCAGGCATTGAAGAAGACCAAAGTGATTTTTAGTTCTAAGCGAGTTCACTCAGGCATTACAGTTTTGGTTGAGCATTGAAGGATTTCAGTATTAACTGAGTTATGCTTTTAGTGATAGCCGACTAACAACAGTTTATATTTTATGGTTAATTGGTTATATGAAGCCAAAAAACTTAAGTTTTATTGATTATTTGGAGGGTTATTAAGGCCAACTTGACAAGGCTTATCATATATATATATAAGGTCAAGTTTTGATTGAATATAGGGTGTAAGTAAGAAAGCAAGATATGTGCTTATGACATGAAGTGTAGAGGTGAAATTAAATGGGATTCTAATCGAGGAAAGAACATAGAGAGTTCAAATAGAATATCTGATTAGTGAGGATAAAGTAATTAAATCTAGAGAAAAAATCTGAATCAGCAAAGACAATTGCTTCTCAAAATAGGTCAATCCATTGTTACTCTCTAACAATTATAGCAGTGATCAAAATCTCTTTACAGAGTAGATTTAACAGTCTTTTGTAAATCCTCTCACAAGGTGACATTTCTACATTGAAGTGTTTGAAGACCTCTAACAAGGCCACTCCTTACAGGGTGATTAAATCATCTAACAGGGTCACACCTAACAGTGTGTTATTGTAACCTTTAACAGGGTTGGCTCCTTGATGCAGAGGGTCTAGAGTTCTAGCATTTACCCTTATCCAAATTGTTAATCAACTTCTTTGAACCATCAAATTGTTTCAACCACCTATGTCTCCTTCACCAAGATTGACCTCTGAGGCCCTATTTCCAACTTTCCTCCTAGGTATATTTGAAATGATGAAGAAACAATGCATAATCAACTCCAACTAGTCCAACTAGTCCTCCATTTACCTTGTTTTCTCAATAGATTTCCCTCTAGAACCCTAAACCCTTGCTTAGGATCTTTCCCAAACTCATCTAATGCCCTTTCCTATTTTAATGATACCTTAAATTTCCATTTGAGACAATTCAAACACTTTTGGCTACCTTATCAATCAATTTGCTATCGCTACCCTCTAGTAGGCTTAATTAGGCCTAATTGCATTAGGTCTATTTTCACTATTTTTGGTTAAATGTTGCAAATTATTCCATAAAACCCCATAGAAGAGTATATGAATCTAAGATATATCACCTATCTATTAAATAATCCAAGTCTACAAGTCCTCAAAACACCCACAACCCTAATTTGTATCAGGCCCTAATTTCTAGCCTATATTTTAGGCCTCTCGACCAATCACTGCAAATTGCATTCAATTGGTCTTCAAACTTCATAAAAAATCCTAAAACCATGTGATCCTTCAAGGGGAAACCCTAGGGCTTCCACACATGCCACTGAGATGTTTGTACCAAATTATGGGTGTGGTTTTTCAACTAGATCTTCACACTGTCTTGGCTCATTTACTCCAAGTAGTCAACCTAGGGTATCACTCCAAAAATAGGAGTTCAGTTGCAAGAAAAAAAAGGAAAAAAAAAAAATTATGTATAGACCCTAACCTATCATTCTACAAGGTTTTATTTATTTTACACTATGGATGCTTAGGTTAGAGCCATTTTTGTTCCTGTAACTCTGCAAAAGGATATTGCAGACACAGTCACCAAAAACAAAGTGTAACTCTATAATCCCTAAAATTGGAATCAAAATTGAATATGAAAAAGAAAGATAAAATAAAAATATACACTCCCATGGAGTTATATTGTACAATCCAATCCATACACAACCATACAAGATTGCAGAAACTCTATAGTTGCAAGGAAAACTCAGAAAAACATCCATAAAGTTTGCTCACACATGTGGTCTGCAACTAAAAATTCATTAACCTCCAAAATTCTTCATCCCATCCTCAAATACCCAAACTTGGGTGGTTAAAACCATCCAATCCTTCATTTTCAACTTCTTGCAAAAGTTGCAAAAAGTTGCTTGAGCAACTTTTGAGCATTTCTTGCTTTTTGACCTTTTTGGTCAACTTGATGATTCTTGACCCATCCTAGGACCCTAGTTAGGACACTTAGGACCCTACAGGAGACCATGTCACCTAGTTTCTCAAAATTAACAACTTTTACAACTTTTAGACCATTTTGACAACATTTTGAATCTAGGAGCAACTTGTGCTCTTACAAACATAAATGAACAAGATTGGATCCAAAACTTGTGGATATTATTAAAAACACATCAAAGATCCCTAAACAAACCTAAACACCATCTAACCAATCTTCAAGCCAAAATGGGAGGTTCTCTGCACCATACTCCCCTAGGCCAAAGAACTAAAATCCCTTGAGTTAGGAGGTCTTCAATTGTGACCCCATGCTTTAGTATGTTTGCTTCAATCATCCAAGTGGCTTCAAAATCAGGTATCCCTTACCACTTCACAAGATACTCCTTGTAAGTACCTTTCCTAATCTTCTTGATCACCTTGAAGTCCAATACACTATCCAACTGTAGAGGTTGAGGAGTGGGGAAATCTCTGACCCAATCTTCTTCTCCCAAGTCTAAAAGAGTGTGCTGACCAATGTCTCAGGGAAGAACCTTATAGGGGTATAGATCACATACATTAAAAATGGGTGAGATTCCCAAATTAAGAGGCAACTCCACCTAATATGCATTATTACCATAGTTATGCAACACCTTCAGTGGTCCTATCTTCTTCATCAGTAGCTTGGTTGGATTACCTTTAGGAAATCTCTCCTTCCTCAGGTAGGAAATTACCAGATCTCCCACCTTGAATTAAAAATCCCTCATTGTCTTATCTCCCTTGGTCTTGTACTTCTCAACTTGTTGTTGTAAAGTCTTCTTAACTTGGTCATGAAGCTCTTTCATCTACTCTACAAAGGATTTTCCTTGTGCACTCCTCCTATCTTGTAAAATGAGATCCCTCAGCTCCAAGATCCCCCTTGGATTAGCCCCATAAACTATCTCAAATGAGCTCTTACCAGTGCTCCTATTGATGGAGTCATTATAGGCATATTCTTCCTATCCTATAATGTGATCCCATGATTGTCGATGCTTCTTAGTCAAGCATCTTAATAGGTTACCTAGAGACCTATTTACTACCTCATTTTGACCATCTGACTGAGGGTGATAGGCTGAAGAGAAAGATAATTTTGTGCCTAACATTTTCCAAAGGGTCCTCCAAAAGTGGCCCACAACCTTACTGTCCCTATCACTTACTATGTTTAGTGGAAATCCATGGATTCTCACTATGTCTCTGAAGAAAAGACCTACAGTATGTGAAGCATCATTGGTTTGTCTACAAGGAATGAAGTGTGCCATCTTGCTAAACCTATCCACCATGACAAACACACTTTCATGTCCTCTTGGTGTCTTATGCATTCCCAAAACAAATGTGAGGCCTCACCCCGACCCATCATAGCTTTACTACTCGATCAAACTTTGATACTTTATGTTTTGTTACATTGATACACTTTTTGATTATCCTGACAGAGACTCATGATATTATGTTATGATGATGATTATATTGTGTGGATTACATTTTGATATGGATTAGACCTAGAACAGGTGGTTGATTTTGATTATATATGTTTAGATAAGTGAACTGATGAGAAGATCAAATCATGATTAGACTTGATTATTTCATGGATGTTATGTCATGATGATTATGGAATTATTATGTTTTAAACATTTCTGTATGAAAGTTGCAATTAGAAATTTAATTCTTCTTATTGACAAATGTTGCTAATTATGAATTAAAAATGTATATTACATGTGATTTTTTTTTATCTTGGACTACTGATGCTCGAGTTTAGTGTGTAGGAGAGAGAACCATGGAATTATTCAGAGAATCAGGGCTAAACACATGTGAATTAAGTAAGCCTAGGTTTAATCCAATAAGAGGTTGAAACCTTGTTGTAATGTGATCTTTGTTGTAAATGTAGTGTGTTAATAGTTTAAAATTCATGTTGTTATTTGGACATGTCATTGTGAATGTGATGTGTATTTTGTTTGGTGTCACTTGACACTTGTGTTGTCCATGTGGATGGTGACATGTCAAATTAAGGCTTGGGCAAGAATCACCAAACCTTATAGGATATTATATTAATCCCACTTGCATATAGATGTCTTGTAGGGATCACATCAAGTTGGAACATAGATTTGAACTTTAGGGGTACCTTGGAGGGGTTAAAAGTTACCCTAGAGTGTATTTTTGGCCAAAATTAGTTAACCCTAAAAGGGTACCTTGGGTTAGGGCTAGTTGTTACCTATGGGAGAAACCTAGGTCACCATTATGACTCTCTAAAATGCCTAATTTTCAAAAGTGGCAAAAATGGAGATGGCCACATGCATCTAACTTGTCCCACACTCCTTACTAAACTCACAATTAAGAGGGGAGACAAGAGGTAAGACAAAAGGGCTAGATGTCATGTCTCATTATTGCTAGATCTTGATTACACTTTTGGGGGTCTTTTTAGAGGGTTTGGGGAGACTTAGAGGGTGTTCACCCACTCTCTAATTTTAGAGACAATTAGGGTTTAGAGAGAGGAAGGATAAAGATTTGGGCTCTTCTCAAGTTTCATTTTGCCATAACACATTTGGAAGGTTGGTTTCCTTTGCCATGAAGTACTTGTTTGTTGAAAGTAGATTTGGATGTTATTATTTTATGAATATGAAATCTTGTATGGTGTTCATGTATGTAATCTTGTATAGTGTTGTTGTATGTAAATTTTGTTATCATGTGTTGGGTTGGGAATGCATTTGGATTTTTGTATAAATTCTTGTTATTTTGGATTGGGGGTGTTGTTCATGGGATTTAAGGCATGACTCACCCTTTGGGAAGGGAAGAAGTGGCCTTGGGTGAAGGGGTTATTTGAACTCTCCATTGTAGTGAGAGTATCTTCTCTTGGAGAATAGAGATAATTTCATGGAGTATGGGCTCTATGAAGCCATGTTATAAATATTGTTTTTGGTATATAAATGACCAAATGCGTATATTGAAGGAATGTCAATGTAGCCTTGGAAAGGTATGGAAAAAATCTTGTTAAGAAATTTCAAATTGCAATGGCATTCTCCTCCTTAGAAAAGCCCACCTTCATCCTACTTCAATGGGTTTGGAAAACTCATTTGTGAAACCTTGGTTGGGATTTTATTGTTGTTTTGTGCATATAAGATGCTGTGAAAATTTGGTTGTGTTATCTTGTTTAGCCTTGATTATCCAAGATCGGGGGTGGTCTCCTTGAGACCTTGGTTGGGAGGTGAGCTTCCCATGGTTCCCCTTATAAAATTTGCAGGTTTTTGAATTCAAGATGATGGTGAAAGAAGCTTGAAAGAAATCCCTATTTGATGTAGTTGTGTGTAAGCAACTTCAATGTTGCATAGTTACCCTTTTTTGTATTGAAATTCATTCTTGTTGATTGTTTAAATGATCATTTTGGAAGCTTTTTCAAGCTATATGTGAAGAGCTCTCATTCTTTATGTAATGATCCATTAAAGGAAGAAATGTTGCATACCACCCATGTATTTTATATATTTACCATCTTGAAGATATGTAATTGTAGTTTGTAAGATTACAATAATGTAAATGATGGATTCTTTAGTTCATGCATATTACATTCTATTGCTCAGAAAAAAAAAAAGAAGGTACCATTCATGTTAGAGGGATACCCAATATTGAAAGAGAAAGACAATATAATAGTTTCATATTATAAAAATCTTGAGGATTTGTGAACCTTGAAATCTCCATAATGTATGTAAATGTAAGTTTTCATGTTATTGGAACACTCCATTTTCCCTTTGAAAGTCTCCATTTCATCTCCATAGATTATACTCTCTACATTAAAAATCTCCATTTCAATCTGAACTCTTGAGAAGAAGAAATAACCTTGATAACAATAACAAATCAAACTAGTTAGTGTGGTAATATAAAAATCAACTAATACTATTAGTCCTCTTAGTAGATTGCCCCAATAAATCAATCCAAATGCATACAATGGTCTATTATAAAAATTGAATCAAGAAAATCTATATGGAAGAGCTTATACCAAACAAAGCCCATGACACTTTTCAGATTTAGAGAAAAAATGCTCTCTAGAATTTGTATGGGAAAGGAAATATTCTCCTTACTACAGAGAATATTCCTTTCCCAATGTGCTCTCTCTCTCATTACATTTGTATCCTAATCCCACTAACATAACCATGTAATTAATCTTAAATTCTAAATTAAACTTACCTTGCACATTTACCTCTTCCGTTGGCCCCACCTTTACCATACTCCTTACTTTCTTTTACCTCCTTGCTTGGGTGCCACTATTGCAATATTTGTAAAATAAATTAAATTTGTTTAGGGTCTGTGTCTGATGTCGAATGTGGACCTCTTTATTCAACACAAATGCAACATAGTCATTACACAATCAAAGAACTCACAAAAAACAAACATGGATTGTTTACTCTGCAAGCGTGATTGAAGCAACCTGTTGCCTCCTAATTAGGAGTGATTGTTGCAGTTTACCCTCATAACGAGAGCCAACAACCTGACCATCTCTAATACAGAGGATTTTAAAGTGGAAGTGTGTGTAGAAGAGCCATCAATTGTGAGAAATATGCATCTAGATATGATAAAATGCTACTATTCTACGAATTGAAACCTATTTTAAGCTATGAAAGATGAATTGCAGTTATTCTAAATATGAAATGCAACTAGCTATGGAAGTAAAAGTGCAATTTAAGCTAAGAACTTGAAATGCTTCTAGTCTATAAAAAAGAATGCTTGAAATCTGGAAAATGGTGCTTTCTAGACTAGAATTTGATTAGTAATTGCATTTAGAAAGCTCTAAAACATAAATTGTTAGCTTCTACAAATAGATGATGAATCAAAGCCACACAATTATATTCAATTCCAATGAAAATTGCTAATTATTCAAGAAAATACTCTAAAAGCATGAAAATCAAAGCTAAAATTGCCTATAGTTATGATGCTCAAAAAGAAAGGATCCTCACAATGAAGAAAAGAGGTCTCATTTATAGAAAACCGAGGAGAGAGGATGAAGAGTTTCTTGAAAAGAAACAGTTGTCTCTTCATTCTCCAATTGAGACAAATAAGCAAGGTTTATTAAAATAAAAGAATGAATTATTGACACATAAGTGTCTTTTCATATGGAATTCCTTTTTGAGGATAATTCATTCAATTAATTAAATAACCTTTCAATTCCTTTTATGTATATTAGCCAAAGAGGGTGGATTTGATTTAATTAAAAGTATTTAGGACTTTAGGATTAAATCAATTAATCATAG
>MU226401.1:1401136-1413642 GCA_018584345.1 Thuja plicata | reverse complement strand
TTTATTAAAATAAAAGAATGAATTATTGACACATAAGTGTCTTTTCATATGGAATTATGGAATTCCTTTTTGAGGATAATTCATTCAATTAATTAAATAACCTTTCAATTCCTTTTATGTATATTAGAAAAAGAGGGTGGATTTGATTTAATTAAAAGTATTTAGGACTTTAGGATTAAATCAATTAATCATAGGGATATTAGCTAATAATCATTTAAGATTTAGGAATTAAATGTAATGTCAGATTTATGCAAATTTGGGTTTTCTGCATTTGAAACTCAGTCAATTAAAGTCAACTAGGAAAAGAATTTTCCTAATACAATAGGAATTTGAAGATAAGAAAATGCACCAAAATTTATTGGGTTGTTAGGTGCCAATTTTGGGGTGTTACAGGCTGTACTACTTGGTTCATGCGCCACTTTCCTTGCTGTCAACATCCTCCCCTTTTGGACATGTCATGAGACCTCTTCCCAAAGTCAACTCCCTCCCCTTCCTTCATCATGTGCTTCCCTTCTTCAAAAAGGGCCTCCTTACTTAGAAACCCGCACCACCTTTTTGAAGTCCATCTCTTGCCATGCGAAATCCTTTGTATAAGGATGGTGATGACATGTAACTGACTAAATGGTTGACTATATTAAGTTGAAGATGATGCAAGACATTAAATCAGTTAATGATTTGTATTGTCACTGATGTCAACTTGATATCATCTGTATGGTCATATACATAATGCCAAAGACTTCAGAGAATCAATGGAATAAAGGTTATGCTTTCAGAAATGTATAAAAGTCTAGTATTCACTAAGTGATAGACTACACCGATAGAGTGCACACCATCTGTAAAGATAGAGATAAGAGTCACAGTGATGCCCGATGAGTAAAAGATAGTATTGCCCGACAAAGTAGAATCAAAGGATGCATGATGAGCTTAACACAGTGTTGCCCAATGAGAAAGATCCAATGATGCCCAATGGACGAAGATCCTAAAGCTAACTGAAGCAACACCGATGAAACTAGCAGTTGTCACCAGTGACAAACTGTAGATTTGACCAACAGAATAGAGAGATCAGAAAATGACAAAATATCTAGCTGGCAGAGCTAACAGATAGACTTAACTAGTTGTTCTATTTGTTTTATACAAACCCAGTTAAGTAAAGTGATTTGTACAGTTGGAAAGAAGATAACTACGAGATAAATTAGGAGTTAAAGCCATAAATCAAATTGGCTAGATTATTGTTCACACCAAGAATCAAGAGTCAAGAATCAAGAACCTAGAATTAAGGAAATCATGTCTATTTAAGAGACAAGCATAATTCATTCTCATGGTGTGGTGGTCAAGAAGCAATCAAATACATGGGGGAGTGAACTGATAGAAGATGCTGAAGAGAAACTGATGAAGGATTAACTTTATGCAGTCCTGATCAATCAAGCTGAGGGAGAGCTAAAGAATTATGTAGACACCGACGGACAAAGAAGCACAACATCAAAGAGCAGAAAGAGTTGAGTACAAAAGAATCATATTGATACATTGATCAGAAATATATTGTAAGTAAATAGATCTAAAAATCTGCAATTAAGTTGCATTAGAAACAGGTCATTTTGTTTTAGTTCAACCATTGAAGCATTAAGTCTCTTAACAGAGCAGGACTTAACAGTCTTTTGTAATTGAGGTATATCCTAACAGATTACCAGAAGGTTGAATCATGATAGTAGCATTGGTCTTACCTAAAGCCTATTGATAGTCTAAGGAGGTTGATTCAAGGATGGTAGTAAGATTTGCATAAAGCCTATTGACAGTCATGAGACTGATTCAAGGATGGTAGCGTAGATGCCAGATACTTAGTGAAAACCTATGTATTGAAAATACTCTAACAAGGTTGCACTTAACAGTGTGTTTGTAACCTTTAATAGGGTTGGCTCCTAACAGGGCTCACTTCAGAAGAGTGAAAATTTAGGGTATCGGTCCCAGTGGTTTTTCCCTTAATAGGGTTTCCACGTTAAAATCCTTGTGTTATATGTGTATGATTTATTACTTTACTATTTTACATTCTGCATATGCATTTATGGATTGACTAGTATGCTCCTGTATATTTACTAAGTATTGGTAAATACAGTTTATTGCTTATCGGTTATCAAGGAGAATAAGGACAGACAAGGTAAACCGATAGACAGTTATTTGTTTCAAATATTTCAATGACATGCATCTTGTTGGAACTTAATAATTTGAGAAGTATTGATTAGTGGATTAAAAGAGATAAATTGTTGAGGCCACTGATTCACCCCCCACCCATCTCAGTTATTACTAACAAATGGGGTAAGATAGGTGGTGGGCCCCAAAACAAGTCATTCAGACCTGCACTTTCCCTATAGGAATTTGATCCCCATTTGCATTTTGAACTTTGTGGTAGGAAAATGATAGATTAATAAGTTAGTAGATTAGTTAGGTTAGGAGATTATTTGATAGATTAGATTAATAGGTAGTTAGTTGATAGTTTAAGTTAGTTAATTAGGTCTATTTCTTTATTGCTTTAAATTCTTAATTGGGTAGCATTTTATACATATATAAATTGATTCAATGATGTAGCTTTAGTTAGTAGATTAATAACTTTTGGGTTATGAAAGATGAATGGATTTATTAACATGATCAAATTTAATTGGTATTGGAACAACATATTAAAATAATAATTAATTATTTTAAATGGATCCTTCACAATAGTTGTTTAGGTTATTTTAAAATTGTGAAATTTATGAATTAATTTAATAGGGATTTTGGCCTAAAAGTTTTGATTAGCCTATTAGAGAAGTGAAATTACTCAATTTATTCAAATGTATAGTTAATGTTAATTTAAATTTTATCATGATAAAAATGAGTATGTTACTCTTGTGTTCAAGGGGTTAGGGGTTATGTTAAATTTCAATTAGAAGTTAATTTAAATTTTGTATTAGAGGATAATTTAATTATCTTATTAAAGGTTAATTTAAAGTTGTTTTGCTAGGGGATTGATGAATTAGGATTGCATGTGTTTTCATAAAAAGGGAAATAATTTTTATTAATAATATTGGTAGGTTAGGAAATCAGATTTGATTTCAGCTACTAGATTTTAATTAATAGTTGTTTGGTATAGTGAACTTGTTATTCAATTTTAAGCATGTCAATTGACAAGTGTTTCATGTATGTTTGTTTAAAAAGGGAGTAGAATATTAATTTGACTAGGTTTTGAGCTAGTAGTTAATGTTGAAAGAAAACTAGAACTAGATTTGAACAGATTAAGTTGTAATCTAGGTTAAGAGTTAAGTATGTATTAGGTCAACCTAATTCAACATAGGTTCATAACAACTAACTATCATCATGATGTTAAACGTAGTTAAACATGGAATCATAGTTAGATCAACCCGAGTTAAGTGTTCATATAACCGTTGAATAAGTTGATGGTCCAACTCTACATTTGTTTGTGGCATGACCCTAATTCAATCTGCATATATAACTTGTAACTCGAAGGTTATCTCTACCTTGCTATCACCTTTCCAACTCAACCATTATTAGTTGTATGTACTTATGTGTTTTAAAAAAAAATTGTGTGTGTTTTGCCCTAGTTTTGGGCATGACATTTTGGTATCAGAGCCCTATTTTAACACTAGGAACCTAACCCATTACGTTTCAACTCAATCAAAAAACTTAAATCATTGTATAGGATGCCTACGGTCACTAGAGATAACTGATGAGGTAGAGGTCATAGAGCTCCCCGTGCGGGGGAAGGACAGGAGGATCCACCACCTCCAACACCACCACCTCCACCACATCAAAACCCTAACCATGATATTATAGATGTCCTCCAAAATCTGATTGGGGTCATTTAGTAGAGACTAACACCCATAGTTCAGTAGCATATTCCCAAAGGGGAAGCACATATTTCAGAGAATGATAGAGCAGTTAGCAGAGAGAGGAGCAGGAGTCCCCCACCCAGGTCTATTGAGGGTCATGAGGATCAGGAGGGTGAGTCAGTTCATCAGGTTGTACTACCACATGAGCCTGAGATACATGCCAGAGAGAGACCCCCTAGAGATGTTGGAGATGAGATCTAAGAGTTATTACGACTCCATCCACCCTTGTTTTTGGGATCCATTGACGGGTCAATAGAAAAGGCCTGGTTACAGAGTTTACATCGATGTTTTGGATTGCACCCTTATGGGAGTAATATAAAGGCATGACTTGCAGTCCATCTCCTATGAGAGAAGGTTTCCACTTGGTGGGAGCAGGAGGTGTCCATAGGTGGAGTGAGTATTGATACACTCACTTGGGAGACTTTTGTGGCCCACTTTCATGAGAGATATCTCTCTGAGCATTTCAGACAGAGATAGATAGGGGAGTTTCATGACTTCCAGCAAAGAGGCCTCACAATGAACCAGTATGAGAGTCAGTTTCTTGAGCTCCTTCCATATGTTGATTACATGAAGGATGAGAAACTGTGTATTCATTGTTTCATTAAGGGACTTAATATGTTACTTTAGGGCACAGTACGCCTAGCATTCCCTACCATGTTTAGAGGGGCAATTGAGATGACACTTGTAGCCAAGGATATCCATACTAGACAGGAGTCTCAGGATTGGTCCCAGCACTGAAATCCCTCTTGCTAGCAGTCAGGGTAGTAGAGACTCCCTTGGAAAGGGAAACAGAATCACTCAATAGGATCCTTTAAGGGTCAACAGTCTCAGCAGTAGATATCCTTGCAGGATTCTAGACAGAGGCATTCACAGGGTTATTAGGGCTCTAAGCCAAAATAGTGGTAGTCTCAGGGCCCTAGATAGGATCATAGGACATAGACCCATCAGACATAGTTATCTAGGACTCAACAGTCCTCTAGGGGTGGATATAGTGGTTCTAGTAAGACCGGTGGGTCACAGTAGCCTAGGACATAGGGAGTGCACATTCAGACCTTAGGGCCATGTTACACTTGTGGTGGTATGGGTCATTTAGTGAGAGAGTTCCCACAGGGACAATCAGCCAGTGGTCAAAGACAGGCTACCTTAGAGCCTATAGTTGAAGATATGGGTAGATCTCATAGATTCTTTGTAGCGGTTGATAACCGCCAGGCCGAGCACAGGCAACGGTCATAGAGGCTGCATGTATGATTAAGGGTATCATTGCTTCTATCTTATTTGATTTAGGAGCCACATACTCTTTTATATCTCCCTATGTAGTGGAGCATTATAGGTTGGTGGCAGTTAGATAGGATGTCAGTTGGGAGGTTGAGTTAGCTTTAGGAGCTAGAGTTTCTATTAGTTCCTTAGTTTGCAGTTGTCAGATTCAGATTAGAGACTTTATAACGATGACTGATCTCTGCATTACCCCTCTAGGTTCTTATGATGTAGTCCCTGGCATGGATTGGCTATGTTCCCATAGCGCCAAGGTGGATTATCGTCAGAAGAGGGTTGAGTGTGTTGATGACCATGACACTTCTATGGTGATATTTGGGGTACAAGGACCCATATCCCTTCACATAATTTCTTCCATACAGCTTAGGCGGTGTGTGCAAAAGGGATATCAATTATTTTCCATCACCATTAGAGATAGAGAGGAGGATTTAGGAGGGGATCCTTCACTCGAGGATTATCCTATTCTTTCAGAGTTTGCAGATGTATTTCCTATCAAGCTACCTAGTATGCCTCCACCTAGGGTAGTTGATTTTCACATAGATCTTGTACCATGAGCCAAGATAGTATCTAGAGCACCTTACAGGATGACCACACATGAGCTCAATGAGCTCAAGATTCAGTTAGAAGATCTCTTGGAGAAAGGGCATGTCTGACCTAGTGTATCACCTTGGGGTGCACTTGTGATTTTTGTGAAGAAGAAGGATGGATCACTTAGATTGTGTATTAATTATCGGTAGTTGAATAAAGTAAAAATTAAGAACTGATACCCACTTCCCAGGATTGATGATTTGTTTGATCAGTTACAAGGTGCCCGAGTGTTCTCGAAGATAGATCTGAAGTCAGGGTACCATTAGTTACAAATTGTGAAAAGTGATATCCATAGACTACTTTTCGCATGAGGTATGGTCACTATGAGTTCACAGTAGTGCCATTTGGCCTCACAAATGCTCTAGTTTTGTTCATGAGCCTCATCAAAAGAGTATTTTGTACATTTCTGGAATAATTTGTGGTAGTGTTCCTTGATGATATTCTGATATATTCCCGCAATGAGGAGCATGAGGAGCATCTGAGATAGGTTCTACATCATTTGAGAGAGAATCGGTTATATGGTAGATTTTCAAAGTGTGCCTTCTTTAGACCTGAGGTGCATTATCTTGGTCATGTTATATCCAGTGATGGGATCTCTGTAGACCCATCAAAGATTAGAGCTATTATGGATTGGCCAGCAGCAACCAGTATCACTGAGGTTAGAATTTTTATGGGCTTAGCAGGATATTACAGACACTTCGTGGCAAGATTTTCTAGAGTATCTCATACCATCACCTCCCTTTAGAGAAAGGGGAAGAAGTATGAATGGATAGAGAAGAGTGAGAGAGATTTCCAGGAGCACAAGAGAGCCCTCACTAGTGAATCAATTTTAGCAGTGCCAGATCCTTCGGTGGATTTTGTTCTATGTACTGATGCTTCATTGGATGGTTTAGGAGCAGTCCTCATGTAGGAGGGTCATCCTATAGCTTTCGAGTCTAGGAAGCTAAAGATTCATGAGCTTAATTATCCTACTCATGACCTATAACTCACAGCGGTGGTTCATTCCTTAGTGAGATGGTAACATTTCCTTCTAGGTCATTTATTTGAGCTTCATTCAGATCACCAGAGCCTACAGTATATCTTTACACAGTCCAATATTAATGCTAGGCAGAGGAGATGGATGGAGTTTTTGTGTGAGTATGATTTTGATGTTCATTACATCAAGGGGAAAGAGAATGTAGTTGCAGATGCCTTAAGTAAGAGGTGACATGAGATCTCATCTATGACTTCTAATATAGATTTGAGGGACCGCATTTTGCATCATTTTCCAGAGGATGGATTATATGTGGATTTTTGTCAGTTTATCCATTCTTAGAGACCCCTTGAGGGGAGATTTGCAGAGTATTCTTTGGAGTCCAATGGACTTATACGTCATAGGGGATGCATCTATGTACCTTCTACGAGTGACTTGCAGGAGTTTATTGTGCTTGAGGCTCACAGAGCACCTTATGCAGCTCATCTAGGAGTTAAGAAGTTGCAAGCTGATCTGAGACAGTTGTATCATTGGCCGGGCATGAGATTGCAGATTTCCAGCATAGTTGCTAGATGTCTAGAGTTCCAGAGACTGAAGGCAGAGCACAATTATCTAGGTGGGCTCCTGCGGCCACATGAGATTTCCAAGTGGAAGTGGGATACTATATCTATGGACTTCATTGTTGGTCTCCCTATGACTTCTTACCTCCATGATGCTATCTTGGTGATAGTCAACATGTTGACCAAGGTTTCCCACTTCTCACCCATGCATACTACATTCACAGCATGAGACATAGCTCAGGTCTTTTTGTGGGATATTATCAGACTTCATGGCATTCCCTGTAAGATCATCTCTGATAGAGACTCCTTGTTCACATCAGCCTTTTGGAGAGAGTTACAGTCAGCGTTGGGCACTAGGCTCAATTTTAGTACAACATATCACCCTTAGACAGATGGCTAGACTGGGAGGGTTAACCAGGTATTTGAGGATATGCTATGCATGTATGTGATGGACCATCAGGTCAAGTGGGAGGAATACCTACATCTAGTCAAGTTTGACTATAATAATGGGCATCATTCTTCTATAGTTATGCCACCATATTAGGCCTTGTATGGTAGACCATGCAAGACACCACTAAGTTGGGACATGATCAAGGATAGAGTAGCTATTGGACCTTAGTTGGTCAAGGATATGGAGTAGTAGGTAGTCTTGATTAGATGGCACCTTAGAGAGGCTCAGGGTCAACATAAGAAGTATGCAGATGCAAAGAGCATTGATCGTGAGTATATGGTTGGAGATAGGGTATTCTTGAGAGTGTGCCCGCATAAGATTTCAATCCATTTTGGAAAGGGCTCTAAGTTAGCACCTGGATTTGTTAGACCTTTTGAGATATTGGAGAGGATAGGACCAGTTGCCTACCGTATAGACTTGCCACCCAGCCTATCACACATCCACGATGTGTTTCATGTATCTGTGCTACAAAAATATATTTATGATGAGTCTTGGGTTATAGATTGGGATGCCTTGTAGGTGGAGTTGGATGGACAGCTAGCACTGGAGCCCATTCATATTATAGCCCAATAGACCCTTGCACTCCAAGGCTGAGAGCTGGACCAGGTTAGGGTCCAATGGGATTGTTATGATGAGGTCACGACTTCATGGGAGGACGCAGCGCAGATAAGATCTCAGTACCCATATATTTTTGATGAACTCTAGGAGGAATTTCATGCCTAGTGGGGGAGGATGTGAGGCCTCACCCAGACCCATCATAGCTTTACTGCTCGATCACACTTTGATACTTTATGTTTTGATACATTGATACACTTTTTTATTATCCTGATAGAGATTCATGATATTATGTTATGATGATGATTATATTGTGTGGATTACATTTTGATATGGATTAGACCTAGAACAGGTGGTTGATTTTGATTATATATGTATAGATAAGTGAACTAATGAGAAGATTGAGTCATGATTAGACTTGATTATTTCATGGATGTTTTGTCATGATGATTATGGAATTATTATGTTTTAAAATTTTTTGTATGAAAATTGCAATTAGAAATTTAATTTTTCTTATTGATTAATGTTGCTAATTATGAATTGAAAATGTATATTACATGTGATTTCTTTTATCTTCGACTACTAATGCCCGAGTTTAGTGTGCAAGAGAGAGAACCATAGAATTATTCAGAGAATCAGGGCTAAACACATGTGAATTGAGTAAGCCAAGTTTTAATCCAATAAGGGGTTGAAACCTCGTTGTAATGTGATCTTTGTTGTAAACGTAATATGAATGTGTGTTAATAGTTTAAAATTTATGTTGTTGTTTGGACATGTCATTGTGAATGTGATGTGTATTTTGTTTGGTGTCACTTGACACTTGTGTTGTCCATGTGGATGGTGACATGTCAAATTAGGGCTTGAGAAAGAATCACCAAACATTATAGGATATTATATTAATCCCACTTGCATATAGATGTCTTGTAGGGATCACATCAAGTTGGAACTCAGTTTTGAACTTTAGGGGTACCTTGGAGGGGTTAAAAGTGACGCTAGAGTGTGTTTTTAGCCAAAATTAGTTAACTCTAAGGGGGTACCTTAGGTTAGGGCTAGTTTTTACCTATGGGAGAAACTTAGGTCACCATTATGGCTCTCCAAAATGCCTACTTTTCAAAAGTGGCGAAAATAGAGATGGCCAAATTCATCTAACTTGTCCCACACTCCTTACTAAACTCACAATTAAGAGGGGAGATAAAAGGTAAGACAAAAGGGCTAGATGTCATGTCTCATTATTTCTATATCTTGAGTACACTTTTGGGGGTCTTTTTAGAGGGTTTGGGGATACTTAGTGGGTATTCACCCACTCTCTAATTTTAGAGACAATTAGGGTTTGGAGAGAGGAAGGATAAGGATTTGGGCTCTTCTCAAGTTTTATTTTACCATAACACATTTGGAAGTTTGGTTTCCTTTGCCATGAAGTGCTTGTTTTTTGTAAGTGGATTTGGATGTTATTGTTTTATGAATATGAAATCTTTTATGGTGTGCATGTATGTAATCTTGTATAGTGTTGTTGTATGTAAATTTTATTGTCATGTGTTGGGTTGGGAATGCATTTGGATTTTTATATCAATTCTTGTTATTTTGGATTGAGAGTGTTGTTCATGGGAGTTAAGGCATTACTCACCCTTTCGGAAGGGAAGAACTGGCCTTGGGTGAAGGGGTTAATTGGGCTCTCCATTGTAGTGAGAGTTTCTTCTCTTAGAGAAGAGGGATAATTTTATGGAGTATGGGCTCCATGAAGCCATGTTGTAAATATTATTTTTAGTATAAAAATAACTAAATGTGTATATGGAAGGAATGTCAATGTACCCTTAGAGAGGCATAAAAAAACTCTTGTTGAGAAATTTGAAATTGCAATTGCATTCTCCTCCTTGAAAAAACCCACCTTCACCCTACTTCAATGGGTTTGGAAAACTCATTTGTGAAACCTTGGTTGGGAGTTTATTGTTGTTTTGTGCATATAAGATGTTGTGAAAATTTGGATGTGTTATCTTGTTTAGCCTTGGTTCTCCAAGCTCGGGGGTGGTCCCCTTGAGACCTTGGTTGGGAGGTGAGCTTCCCATGGTTCCCCTCATAAAATTTACAGGTTTTCAAAGTAAAGATGACGGTGAAAGAAGCTCGAAAGAAATCCCTATTTGGTGTAGTTGTGTGTAACCAACTTCAATGTTGCATAGTTACCCTTTTTTGTATTGAAATTCATTCTTTTTTATTGTTGAAATGATTATTTTGGAAAAAATTTCAAGCTATATATGAGGAGCTCCATTCTTTATGTAATGATCCATTAAAGGAAGAAATGTTGCATAGCACCCATGTATTGTATAGATTTACCATCTTGAATATATGTAATTGTAGTTTGTAAGATTACCATAATGTAAATGATGGATTGTTTAGTTCATGCATATTGCATTCTATTTCTTAGAAAAAAAAAGAAGTTAACCATTCATGTTAGAGGGATACCCAATATTGAAAGAGAAAGACAATATAATAGTTTCATATCATGAAAATCTTGAGGATTTGTCAGCCTTGAAATATCCATAATGTATGTAAATTTAAGTTTTCAAGTTATTGGAACACTCCATTTTCCCTTTGAAAGTCTCCATTTCATCTCCATAGGTTCAACTCTCTACATTAAAAATCTCTATTTCAATCTCAACTCTTGAGAAGAAGAAATAACCTTGATAACAATAACAAATCAAACTAGTTAGTATGGTAATATAAAAATAAACTAATACTATTAGTCCTCTTAGTATATTGCCCTAATAAATCAATCCAAATGCATATAATGGTCTATTGCAAAAATTTAATCAGGAAAATCTATATGGAAGAGCTTATACCAAACAAAGCCCATGACACTTTTCAAATTTAGAGTAAAAATGCTCTCTAGAATTTGTATGGGAAAGAAAATATTCTCCTTACCACAGAGAATATTTCTTTCCCAATGTGCTCTGTCTCTTATTAAATTTGTACCCTAATCCCACTAACATAACCATGAAATTAGTCCTAAATTCTAAATTATACTTACCTTGCACTTTTACCTTTTCCATGGGCCCCATCTTTACCATACTCCTTACTTTATTTTACCTCCTTGCTTGGGTGCCACTGTTGCAATGTTTGTAAAATAAATTAAATTTGTTTAGGGGATGCACTACTTAGTTCATGTGCCACCTCCCTTTTTGTCAACATCCTCCCCTTTCTGACATGTCATGAGACCTCTTCCCAAGGTCAACTCCCTCCCCTTCCTTCATCATGCGCTTTCGTTCTTCAAAAAGGGCCTCCTTACTTAGAAACCTGCACCATATTTTTGCAGTCCAACTCTTACCATGCAAAATCCTTTGTATAGGGATGGGGTAAGATAGGTGGTGGTCCCCAAAACAAGTCATTCAGACCTGCACTTTCCCCATAGGAATTTGATCCCCCTTTGCATTTTGAACTTTGTGGTGGGAAAATGATAGATTAATAAGTTAGTAGATTAGTTAGGTTAGGAGATTATTTGATAAATAGATTAGATTAATAGGTATTTAGTTGATAGTTTAAGTTAGGTAATTAGGTCTGTTTCTTTATTGTCTTTAATTCTTAATTGGGTAGCATTTTATACATATATAAATTGATTCAATGATGTAGCTTTAGTTAGTAGATTAATAACTTTTGGGTTATGAAAGATGAATGGATTTATTAACATGATCAAATTTAATTGGTATTGGAACAACATATTAAAATAATAATTAATCATTTTAAATGGATCCTTAACATTAGTTGTTTAGGTTATTTTAAAATTGTGAAATTTGTGAATTAATTTAATAGGAATTTTGGCCTAAAAGTTTTGATTAGCCTATTAGAGAAGTGAAATTACTCAATTTATTCAAATGTATAGTTAATGTTAATTTAAATTTTATCATGATAAAAATGAGTATGTTACTGTTCTGATTAAGTAAAAGCAGGTTTTACAAGGACCCGAAACCTTTACAAAAAACAAATAGTTCAGCAGTTTTTACAAGGACCTGCAACCTAGAGTTTGAAGAAAGATAAACAGTATAAAACAAAAACAACTATGCCTAAGCACCATTAACAGGAGGAACAAAAAAACAACGAACCGAACAAAAAAAGTCCCAAAGAAACAGCAGAAGAAAACAGGGACAGCAAAGAAACCAACTAGGATAGCAACTACATATCCTTTACCAACTCCTCAGCTTCGAGGACCATGATTTGCATGTTGTTGACCGAAGTTTTAA
>MU226401.1:1374238-1400448 GCA_018584345.1 Thuja plicata | reverse complement strand
CGTCAGAGGTAAGAACAATTCTTTTCCTACTGGTGTTATTGTTTCTGCGCATATCCTTCCCCTCAACTCTTTTCCTTTTTTTACCCTCCTTTTTAGTAATTTCATTGTCTGTCTCAGTATCTGAATCTCCAATCTGGGTATTCTTATGTTTCTTCTTTTTACTAGTAACCCCAATTTCATTTTCAGTCTCTGAATCCGCAGTCTGGGTTTTCTTCTGAGTTTTCATTTTGCCTTTTTATTTTCTGCTTTCTACCTCCCATTCCTCATCACTATCCTCAGTTTTTGACCCTTCAGGGCTAGATTTCTTCTTCTTTTTTGGAATACCCCTTTTCTTATTTTTAGGAGTAAAGAAGCCTCTTGCCTCTCCTTCACTTTCAATATTTTCTTCAAACATACTGTACTCCTCATCCCCTTCTATTTCTTCCACATCCTTTAATATCTTCTTCTCCACTGACCTTACCAATTTTTTAGCTTTCAACACCTCATAAACCAGCAGCATAAGTCCTTGGTGAGAAGCATGGTCCCCCTTGGGATCTTTCTGATAACTAGTAATATGAGTATGTTATTGTTGCGTTCAAGGGGTTAGGGGTTATGTTAAATTTCAATTAGAAGTCAATTTAAATTTTGTATTAGAGGATAATTTAATTATCTTATTAAAGGTTAATTTAAATTTGTTTTGGTAGGGGATTGATGAATTAGGATTGCATGTGTTTTCATAAAAAGGGGAATAATTTTTATTAATGATATTGGTAGGTTAGGAAATCAGATTTGATTTCAGCTATTAGATTTTAATTAATAGTTGTTTGGTATAGTGAAATTGTTATTCAATTTTAAGCATGTCAATTGATAAGTGTTTCATGTATGTTTGTTTAAAAAGGGAGTAGAATATTAATTTGACTAGGTTCTGAGCTAGTAGTTAATGTTGAAAGAAAACTAGAACTAGATTTGAATGGATTAAGTTGTAATCTAGGTTAAGAGTTAAGTATGCATTAAGTCAACCTAATTCAACATAGGTTCATAACAACTAACTATCATTATGATGCTAAACGTAGTTAAACATAGAATCAGAGTTAGATCAACTTGAGTTAAGCATTCATATAACCGTGAAACAAGTTGATGCTCCAACTCTACATCTATTTGTGGCATGACCCTAATTCAATCTACATATATATCTTGTAACTCGAAGGTTATCTCTACCTTGCTATCACCTTTCCAACTCAACCATTGTTAGTTGTACGTACTTATGTGTTTTAAAAAAAAAATGTGTGTGTGTTTTACCCTAGTTTTGGGCATGACAACAAAGTCCATGCTCAAGCACTCCCAATGTCTTTGAGGTAGGGATAGAGGCTGATATAATCTAGTGTTGCTACTATGCCCTTTGGATCTCTGACATATCTGACATTGCTCCACAAAATTTCTTATATTTGACTGTAGTTTAGGCCAATAGTAATGCCTATTCACTTGCTCAAGTGTCTTGTCCACTCCAAAGTGGCATCCCAAGCTGCCTTGGTGTTTTCCTTGAATATGTTCTCCCTCATTGAACATTGAGGTATACACAACAAGTGTCCTTTGAACAATAGTCCTTCCTGCAACACATAATTAGTAAACTCCACTTTAAAACCCTATTTAATCTTCTCACATGCTTCATAAACATCCTTGAAATATTTGTCTTCTTTGTAGAGGTCTTTAAGGTCACTCATCCCTACACTCTTCAATTGTATCTCTTGAATAGTCAACACTCTCCTACTTAGAGCATCTTCCATTTTTTTACTAACACCTTTCTTGTTTTTTATGACAAAATTATATGCTTGCAAAGATTCTACCCATTTTAGGTGCCATTGATTTAACTTCTCTTGCCCATTAAAGAAGCTATGGTCATGATTATCTATATAAACCACAAATTACCTTGGTAGGAGATAATTTCTCCACTTTTTGAGTGATTGCACCATTGCATACAACTCCTAATCATAGGTTGAGTACTTTTTCTTGGCTTCATTCAACTTCTCTAAGAAGAATACCATAGGATGCCACTATTGACTTAACACTACCCCAATGGATAGTTTAGTAGCATCACACTCCACCACAAATAACTGGTTGAAGTAGGGAACCTAAGATTAGGTAGCTATGCTATCTTTTTCTTCAACATTTCAAATCCTTTATCTGCTGCTTCTATCCTCTTGAACTAACATTTGATTCATCCTTTTATAGTGTTTAGTATTGGTGCACATACATGGCCAAAGTTTCTCACAAACTTCCTATAATAAGAGGCTAGTCCATGTAAATTTCTAACATCCCCTATGGATCTAGGTGTTGGCCATTCCAATATAGACTTGACCTTATCAAAATCCATCTTCATGCATCCATTAGAAACAACAAAGCCAAGGTATACTAATTCAGTTTTCAAAAACTCACATTTTTCTTGATTAATCAACAATTTATCTTGGTGTAGCCTCCTCAAAACCATTTCCAAGTGCTTCATATGCTCCTCCTTATACTTTCTAAAGATCAAAATGTCATCTAGATAAACAATTACAAATTTACCTATAAAGTCTACTAGCACTTCATTCATGAGCCTCATGAATGTGCTAGGTGAATTTGACAAGCCAAAGGGCATTACAAGCCACTCACATAGCCCTTCATTTATCTTGAAGGCTATCTTCCACTCATCACCAGGCCTAACTCTAATTTAATGGTACCCTAATTTCAAATCCACCTTGGAGAAATAACAAGAACCCCCCAAATTGTCCAACAAATCCTGAATCCAAGGCATGGGAAATATGTATATGATTGTAATATTATTAATATCCCTCGAGTCAGTACACATCCTCCATTTTCCATCCTTCTTACGTGCAAGGAAATTTGGCACAACACAAGGACATAAAATTGTTCTTATAAGCCCTTTCTCTAGCAAATCTTGTATCTGTTTAGCAATCTCAGCATTCTGACTTGGAGTCATTTTATATGATTCCTTTTTAGGTAAAGTGGCTCCTGGTATGAGGTCTATTTGATTACTCACATCCCTCATAGGTGGAAAAGCACTAGGCAATCCATTATCCACAATCTCATGGTATTTCTCCAATAGTTGTTGTACTTATTGTGGCATGTTGACTTCCTCCTTTTGTCTCTTCTTTTGGCTTCACTATCACTGCACAACAAACCCATCTCTCCTTCTTCATGACTTTAAGGAAATCCTTTCCACTCAAGAGCATCACACTAGTCCCCACATGCTTCTCTTAATTAGGTTTTGTCAAAGGATCCATTTGATACTTCTTACCTTACTTAGTGATTACATAGTTATTCTTTTCCCCATCATGAATGGCCTTTACATCATATTTCCATGGACATCCTAGAAGGAGATTACATGCATCCATAGAGAATATGTAGCATAAAACTTTGTCTTTGTACTCTCCCATTTCAAACTCCACCAAAGTTTGTTCATCCACCACTATTTGTTGACCCTTGTTTAACCATGACACTTTGTAGGGGGTAGTGTGGGGTATCCTTCTAAGCTTTAGTTTGTCAACCATCTCTATTGACACTATGTTATATATGGAACTAGAGTCCACTATCACCTTGAAAATCTTCCCATGTGACCTACAAGTAGTTTTAAACAAGAATTTCCTTTGAGGTGGCTCTGCAATACTAGGAACTTTTAACAATGTCCTCAACATTAGGTTTTCTCCATCCAATATTTGACCTACCTTGGAGATTGGTGAGGTGACACTTTGTGTGTCCTCTTCTTGCACTAACTGAGTTCTTCTTTCTCCCATGGATGCGGTGGTAGCTTTCTCAGGACATCTGCCCACACTATGACCCACTTGGTTGCAATTGTAGCATCGGCAAGTAAAGATAGAGTTAGTCCTGCCTTGTGACTGAAACCTACCTCCTAGAGGGCCTCTTCCTCTATAGCCTCCCCTCTAAAATGAACCTTTGTACTAGTTGCCTCCATTTTTTTCTATAGACTAATTTTCTTCTTTCCTAATTGGGCTTTGACCTCTTCCAAAGTTACCCCTGCCTCTGAATCCTCTATTGCCTCTACCTCTTTGTTGGAAATCATTCCACCTTCTATCCTTCTCCTCTTCTCTCAAGGATAATTGAAATAATTTATGCATATTGTCAGGGGCCATCATATTGATCTCATCTTGGATTCCTTTCCTCAATCCATTAAGGTATGTTTGTACCCTTTCTACTTCTTCTTCATGTCTCCTTTTTCTTAGGCTCAAATTATTGAATTCCTCAGTATAGGAACTTACTATCAGCTCTTTTTTCTTTAGGTTCTGTAACTTCTGATACATTTGTATCTCATAATTAGTGGGTAGGAATTGTGCCCTTAATCTAATATTCATCCTATCCCACGAGACTATTTTCTTCTTTCTAGTGGTTACCCTATCATCTTGCATCATATTACACCAAACCAATGCTGATCCCTTGAGTCTAGCCTTGGCATAACTAAATCTCTTCTCCTCTGTCACTTCCTTGTAATAAAATTGGTTATCTATGGCCTCTAACAAATCTAGAAACTCTTCTCCATTAAAACTGCCACTATAGTAAGGAATGTGTTCCATACTATCTTTATTGATGGATTTAAAGGCATCCAAGAACACTTTCTAGTCCTTATCCATCTGCACTTCTTTTCCTTTTCCAGTTGTCTCTCCTGTATGGCTTTTATCCTCTTCCTCACTTTCATCTCCTCATTCAGTGACTCTCCTCTTACTCTTTGATTATGAAAAATTGGCCTTTGCCAATAGATCTTGGACCAAGTCCACTATGGCATCCTTTCTCAGTTCCTTGGGTGGCATGTTGTCAACCTCATGGCTCTCCTCCCCTTTACACATACACCAAACTTACTATAGTTTTGGCTCTAATACCACTCACATGCAGAGGGTCTAGAGTTATCATGTTTACCCTTCTCCAAATTGTTAATCAAATTCTTTGAACCATCCAAAGGTTTCAACCACCTATGTCTCCTTCACCAAGATTGGCTTTCTAGGCCCTGTTTCCAACTCTCCTCCTAGGTATAGTTTAAATGATGAAGAAACAATTCATAATAAACTCCAACTAGTTCAACTAGTCCTTCATTTACCTTTTTTTCTCACTAGATTTCCCTCTAGAACCCTAAACCCCTGCTTAGGATCTTTCCCAAACTCATCTCATTCCCTTCCCTATGTTCATGATACCTTAAATGTACATTTGAAACAATTCAAACACTTATGGCTACCTTAGTAATCACTTTCCTATCGCTACCATCTAGTAGGCCTAATTGCATTAGGTCTATTTTCACTATTTTTTGGTTAAATTCTATGAATTCTTCCATACAAACCCATGGAAGAGTATATGATTCTAAAATCTATCACCTAGCCCTTAAATAATCAAAAGCTACAATTCCTCAAAATACCCACAACCCTAATTTGTATCAAGCCCTAGTTTCTAGCCTATATTTTAGGCCTCTATACCAGTCACTACAAATTGCATTCAATTGGTATTCAAACTTCGTACCAAATCCTAAAACCATGTTATCCTTCAAGGGGACACCCTATGTCTTCCACACATGCCACTAAGATGTCTGTACATGATCATGGGTGTGATGTTTCAACTAGATCTTTACACTGTCCTGGCTCACCTACTCCAAGAAATCAACCTAGGGAATCACTCAAAAACAAGGATTTCAGTTGCAAGAACAAAAAGGAAAAAACAAACATTATGTACAGACCCTAACCTATCATTCCAAAAGGTTTCATTCATTTTCCACCATGGATGCTTAGGTTAGAGCCAATTTTTTTTCCTGCAACTCTGCAAATGGATATTACAGACATAGTCACCAAAAGCAAAGTGTAACTATACAATCCCTAAGCTTGGAATAAAACTTGAATATGAAAAAGGAATCTAAAACAAAACTCTACAATCCCATGGAGTCAGATTGTACAATCCCATCTGTACATAGCCATACAAGATTGCAGAAACTCTGTAATTACAAAGAAAACTCAAAAAAACATCTATACAGTTTGCTCACACATGTGGTCTGTAACTAAAACTTCATTAACCTCCAAAATTCTTCATCCCAAGATCAAATACCCAAGCTTGGGTGGTTACAACCATCCAATCCTTCATTTGCAACTTCTTGCAAAAGTTGCAAAAAGTTGCTTGAGAAACTTTTGAAAGTTGCTAGCAACTTTTGAGCATTTCTTTCTTTTTGACCTTTTTGGTCAACTCAATGCTTCTTGACCCATCTTAGGACCCTAGTTAGGACACTTATCACCCTAGAGGAGACCATGTCCCTTAGTTTCTTAAAATTAGCAACTTTTATAACTTTTAGATCATTTTGACAATATTTTGGAACCTAGGAGCAACTTGTGCTCTTACAAACATAAATGAACAAGCTTGGATCCAAAACTTATGGATCTTATTAAAAATACATCAAATATCCCTAAAAAACCCTAAAAACCATCTAACCAATCTTCATGCCAAAATGGGAGGTGCTCTGCACCACTCCTAACAGGGCTCACTTCAGAAGAGTGAAAAATAGTGACTAGTTGCAATTGGTTGTTTTTCCCATATTGGGTTTCCACGTTAAATCTTGGTGTTATCTGTTTACATTTTATTTTCTTTATGTTTTATGTTTTTTCAATTAATTACTAAAGGATAATCAACATTAATATCTTAAGATTTTCTATGTTAACCGAGTGACTATAGAATATCTGTGTTAACCGAGCAACAGTGATAAAAATGTTTAAGGCATCTAAGGGACTTGGATTTGTTTTTGTTGTAACTGATTCACGCCTCCCCTCTCAGTAACTCAACTCATTTCCAACAATCACCATCTCATCTCCGCGAGCCCTACCAAAATTTTTTTATCGCTGAAGTCACCACTTCCTAGGCACATCCATCGAGGCACCTCCTATGCATGGGAACCAATAGCCCCCTCTCTTCACTTCAAATTACCATGTATGTGTTTTTTCATTTAATCACTAAATATTTTCTTTCCCCCACCAATGTGGGATATTTGTTTTGAAATTTTTTAAATCTTCCTTTTGTTGCGTGCCAAAATATGGTTGAACCTACCTCTAGTGAATGGCATGACATCCCATGCATGCACACTCCAAAAGCTCTATGGACTTTACTTCATATTACATATTGAGTATTGTGAGATATAAACATTAAAAACAAACACCACATAACCAATGTGCGATTAAAGGCTTTACACATCTACACACAAAAATATTCACATGTCTTTCTATGCTTTGACCATGCATATGCATTTACTTGAATGTTTCTAAACTTTTTTTTGCAACCTAGTTGAGACTCATGTGCAGCCTTTAAAGGATTTACACCTGCCACTTGCATTTTTCTTGAAGCTTTCACATGTTTTATTCATTTTTGTGCATCCCTCCATCTCTTACCCATGCACTGCCTCTTGAGGCATTTTGTCCAGTATCTCACATGCCTTATTACATTTAGTTCCATGTGCATGCTCTTACCTCTTTGTAACTCCTGCGTAGGCTCCCTCCTTGGCAATTACACCTGCCAATTGCATTTTTCTTTGTCCATTGCATAGGATTTGTGTTCACCACAATGCGCAAGATTTGTCTTCATGACAATGGGCAGACTCCTCCCTATGACCACACACAAGTTCTTCTTGTATCATTTTGTGGCACTTTGTTTTAACACCTACCAATGAAATTTGTTTGAAGTTTTAAAACATTTTGGTTGTGCATCCTCATACCTTTATACTACCGAGACTTCTTAAACATTTGTCCATTTTTCAAGGAGTTCACATATCTTATCTCTTTGCAATATTTTCTTGGAGTTTCTAAAGTTTAAAATGCAACATCCTTCACTCACACACAACCTTCACCAATTCATGAGCATGCTCTTTCATGTATCATTTGTGGCATTTGGATTTAATACCCACCAATTTGCAATTTTCTTGGAAGTCTTTTAAATGTTTCCTTCATCCACTATGCATGGGTCCTCCTATCTTCATGTCATGCGCAAGTTGTTTATCCACTTTGCACAATCTTTGACAATTTAAAATAATGTGCAGCTTTTGTATTTGCATTTCGTTTAAACTGCCTCCTTTGTCCTCTGGCTCATGCATAGGCTTTCACCCTCCATTTTATTTAATTATTTTACAAAACTCCATTTCATAACCAATGTGCAACCCTCCACTTGTTGGTAAGGTTGTGGAATTTGATTTTACACCTTCCAATCATAATTTTTTTGGAGTTTCTACAGACCATCTTCATTCTATTCTCCAGGCCAAAAGAGAAGGGGAAATTCTTATATTAAAATCTAGGGCACATGCAAACCATGTGATTGTGGCATTGATAAGAACACATTTTTTTGAGGCATTTTGAAAATAATTCACATCTTTAAGCATGATTTTGAGTTGGAACAACTCCCATCTTATCGGTTTCCAAAAGTACTGACTGCAACTCTCATCCTTCCAAACTAGACCTAGTAGAGAAAGGCTTGATTCATAATATGCACATCTGATAATCCCACTAGTATATTTGACCCCAAAATTGACCAACATTCCCAACCAAGCATTAAAATGGTTTTGCTTGGTTGTTTGATCAATGGGAAAATTTGATTTTTTTTAAAATTATGCCCATGTTGGTCAACATTATGAATAACATCATATGTGGTCATAATTCCAACCAAAATGGGCATAACATTAAAAAAAGGTTTAACATCATTTCATTATATTATGTTAAGCCGCAAAGAGCTAAAGGAGGGCATGCAGAGTAACGAGAAGAGGGCATAACACACCGCAAAGAGTTGAAGGAGGGCACACAGAGTAACCAACAGAGGGCATAGCACAACAAATCCAAGATTTATAAATCTCTCTTATTCTCAGGTACCCATCGACTCTTCTAGTCCACATTCTTGTTTATTAGAATTCGAGTTTCTATCTAAACCATAGTTTTGAATAAATCAAATGATTTTGAAGTCTTCTTGGCACATTTAGTAAGGTTATTCATGCATGCCCTTTTAGACCAGTTTGATGATGATAGATTAGGGTTAATTCCTCATGTTTTATCACCAACAACTGCCAGCAAAGAGACATCTTTGTGGTGATGAACAACCAAAATGGGCTGGGCAGAGAATGGAGAATCACCAATTAGAATGAAAAAAATTACTTAAATGATTCTAATGTCTGAGAACTTCTCGTAATTTATTTAGGACACCAATAAGTACATTCTCTGCTCATAAATGTAGCTGAATTCAATATTATTATAATGTCTCTAAATTATAAATATCCAAATTTTCCCAAAGTCACAATTTTTAATTAAAGTAAGTAGGGATTAAAAATACCTTTCACTTTGATTGAGATCCTGCAAACAAGTTAGGAATCATTTACAAACATAATTCATAAAATAGATCTCTTTAGTTAGAAAGGAGCATATTAAATAGATGTTATTATGACCTAAATCATGTGGTGAATTCACTAAGCCAGTCTGGTTTCTAACATTGCAAGCGACCTTTGACATATTTAATTACTTCTCTCATGGGCATGTAGTATATAAATCTTGGTTGTGCACATAATTGGAAGAGTTGCCTCATCAGATCTCAAATCAGGAAACTCTTCCAATTGTGTGCACAACTAAGATTTATATACTCACTTTTCATTGCTTCATTGTCTATTTTGAATTATTTCTTTCTTGAAGTTGTCACTACTATGTCAATAATATTCTATTTCATTTTCTCTTTAGATCTTCAATATTATTCTAGGTTGATCAATTTTGTAGTAGACATTCCTTCTTGGAAAATTCTTTCACTAATTTCAATTCATAGTTCCATACAATTTTTATGATAGTGCTTCATTGATAGTATCATCTTCATTCTTCTCACTGTGACTATCTTTGAATAGTACATGAATCTTTATGGAAATCAATGAATACTATGTATCCTAAAATACAATATGGATCACTCATTGATTCCTCATAACATGATTATTATATCCAATAAAACAATCATCTTATCTTTTAGAATAATAACTACATCTGATTGGGTAGTCATACATCAAATGGAATAGTGAATATATCTTCATTGAAGAACCATGATATCTCTTTTTAAACTCTTTCTTGACATCTAATTTTTTCTCCATACAAATCACTAGTTTGCACATCATATAGCAATGTATATGTACATATTCACTAGATAAGACTATCTTGCAACTTAACTATCACTGTATTGATATTCCTTGTCATCACTTTTGACAATGAAAGGTGCAACCCCTTATAAATCTCCATATTTTGTCACTTCTTAACCGCTTTTAACATTGACAGATTTCCATTATGATTTTCTAAGTTGAACATCATTTCATTGTTTAGACATACTATTTTCATTGCATTCACTATTATTACTCTCCATCTATCCATAGCTTTGACAACTCATATCACTACTACTATCTTTTCATCCCTGTTTCCTAGTAATCTTGGTTTCCTTATTGTGGATAACGGGAAGGTAAATTTAACAATATCTGGGTTGGAGGAATTTTAATAGGTTGGGAGCCAAAGCTATATTCTATTGAGTGACTACCCACATTGGTGTAATTTTTTCTGTGATTGACTTTGAGTTGCGAGTACTAACACAAGCTACATCAATTTATATCGGCAGTCATTGTAAAAGTGATCTCCTATCAATGCTGCACTGTTTCCTCTAGATGCACATTGACTAATTTATTCTCTATCTCTAATTAAAGTTTGTAATTACTTGAACTGTTTATAATAAGATATAATCGTGTGACGAAACAAAAAATATTAGGCATATAAATTCTTTCTGGTTATTTATTTGTGCCTTTGATTTTCTATTTGAAACTTAGCATAGACAATAGTAAGACTGGTAAGCAAGCGTAGAAGTGGTATGATATTTTACAGTAATCAGCACAAAAAGTTGTTAAATTTGAGGGTGATTGTTGTTAGTGTTTTTAATTCAACAACTACTTTAACAACCCCAAATATTGAATATAAAAAATGTCTAATTTAAAGTATTTAAGTTGTTGGGTTGGTTCACATGTTCTTTTTTGACAATAGAAAAGTGGGGGCACATACATCCCCTATTATCTTGTGTCATCATTTTTGCAACCACTCTATGTTGTCTCATCATTTCTGCTTTCTTTCTTATGTGTATAGATATACATAATTATGTGTACATTTACATAATCATGCATATATATATGTGTGTGTGTGTGTGTGTGTGTGCACATATAGATATATATGTATATGTGTATCTATATATATACACACACATATGTATATGTATATATATATACACATCTATATGTATGTGTATCCATCATTATTTTGGCATACTTATTCACTATTTTCATTATTGTTACTTTGTTTTAGGTCTTCTCAATGGATAGAACAATTGGTATTGAATATTGTCATTTGGAGTCCTTGGAAGAATAGTGATCTATATTATTTAATGTGCGTGATGATGACATCAAACATGCTATTCTCTACCTTGTGAAACATAATATTGCTGGCTCCATGTACATGATGGGGTGATCTATAAAATAGTATTTTCTACTCTTTTTGAAGTTACCAGTTGGTTAGAACAGGTCTTGAAGGTGGTTAAGCATGTGGTTGTTTCCCACAATTTGTAAAAAGTTGTGAAGGGGATTCAGACAATGAATCCAAACATTATCTCTGGCAGGCTTGGCTCAATTTTTGATAATAGAGATGGATTTCAAAATAAAATGGTGGAGGCATGGGAGGTCTTCAAGCTATCTTTCCCTAATGATAACTACACTTCTATGAGTGTCTTCCATGGTCACAATGAATATTTTTTCACTTATGACAATAGCAATGTTATGATAGACTACTTCTTTGGAGTTGGCATTTTTGTCAATAAACTAGGTCATCTTTAGATCAAACGTAGACATGAAACTTAATAGTTTAACATAATGTATGGAATACTCTTCTTTGTAAATGTTTTTGTTGATACATACTCAGGGTCTAGATATCCATATGTTCATTATCATTACAAAAACTTATCTAGCTAATGAACTTTATTTCCTTATGCATTATGTTGCTATGATTTTGCCTCTTTTTTTTGACACAATGAATGGTTTCAGATATAACTTATTTAAAAAGTGGTGGCTCCATTATATATTCTTTGAGATTACTATCCTACATTGTAATAGAATTCTTTTACTATAGTTGTAACTATGGTTTTGTATAATTGTTTCTCTTTCTTACCATTGTCAACTACTAATCATTGGTTTCTGTTTCTCCCTTGGGAATTCTTTTTAGGTAGAAATTACAGGATGCCATCTATCTTTCTTGAAGACTATTTATCAAAATGGGATCAATGTCCTTTATCTTCAATCGAATAAGGGGTGCAGAAGGTTTCTTTGCATTCATTGGGTATAGAAATTAGTGGTATGCCCAAATGATGAAAAGCATCTTCTGCACCCTCGATTCTAGTGAAGAGAGAGATGTCATTGATACCCTTTGGATAAAGAGGCTTCTGAACATAAATATGATATCCTACCATTACTACTTGAAAAGCATTTCCAAGGGACCATAGATGATCTATCCTACTACAAACACATGTGCATTCCTTATCATAGCCTTAACAAAAGCTCAATCTCATGAGGTTGCAGTGGACCCAATCAATCTAGATTGACCAATAACAACTTCCAATTTCTACATTGAAAAAGTACCATATCTCTCTCTTCAAGGGTGGGTTATTAATTACTACCATGTCATGTTGTATTTAGTTTTATGTAGCTCTAATTGTTTATTATCTACTATGCAATCTTTAGCATATGTATCATGTGACTTATGTAAATATGATTATGGTTGACCTTCATGACATTGAAAAGGCCACTCTAAACCACAATATTGGCTTGCTCAATTTTTTCAAATACACTAGGAACCATAGTGACAAGTAAGACTACAAGTGTAATAGAGGCCACCCCTATTCCTATAACTTTCAACCACCTACTCTACAATATACATATTTAATCATAAAGACATTACCAAAATTGCAATCATAAAGACATTGCCAGAATTACAAACATTAAATTTTTTTCTCCATCCTTCTAAAGATACTACTTTTGGCAGCACATAATTGATAAACTTAGAAGACAAGACTTCTAAGCCCTTTCCACAAAGGAGGCATTGGAGAAAAAGTCATTTTGGAGAGCCTTCAAGAGGGCCCTCTCAATTTGAATAGTGGTTTGTGTGGGTTCAACATGAGTCTAGGTGGATGGGCTGGTCAGTTTCAAAAATGTTTTAGATATTGGAATGATCCAATCCATGGCTTGTGCTTTTATGGTGCTAAAACTTCCATACTCTGTTGTTGGAACTTTATACAACATTGGGTGGCAGGTCACCCGTTGGATATACATCGAAGGTAAGACTCTCAGATGCATATTGGTTTTTTGTATTAATCTACTCTAGATTATACATAGGTAATATGTTTTTTGAATTATTCTACTATCTTTTTCTTTGATGAGAAAAGTGTTCATTATTATTTCTTATAAGCAAAATGGTCCATACATTTTACTCTAATTGAAATGGTCATATAGCTAAGCCAAAGAGTAAATAGCCATAGGTGCTAATGATATGTCTACCTCCTATGGTTTAAAAATATTTAGACAATCATAATCAGGTATAATATTCCCTACTAGGTCTTTGTCTCCGGTATGTATCTAGTTTAATCCAAACTTATTATATTAAACACCACATCTGTTCACCAAAGTTCATCTATGAGAGTTGAAAGTTTCACAAAATTTATTTACCACTATCTGCCTTATGGACTGATTAGTGACCTAAGTTGTAACATAAGTGACCACTATCTCAACATAAGAACATTTCTTATATTTTAGAAGGAACGAGCACACACAATGTAGTAGATAGAAAGCACAAAAAGACTCATAAAAGAAATAGTAGATATAACTAATACACATTAAAACATGTTTAAAAAATTAGAATTACTTGAAAAAAGCCATCAACAGAGATGTTGAAGAAGTGAAGTCACAACAAGTTACAAAAATTTAAGTTACTCATGAATTAGTAACAAAAATCTCAATATGCAACATTACTTTTTATTATTTTTAGAGTAGGAACTATATTGTATCTTCTCAGTTTTTGCAATTCACTCAAATGAAGTAAGAACATTCTAATAATTTATAAATTTCCTAGAATGAAAATTATCAAGCTCATAGAAAGGTCATTTCAAAGAATAACCTGGACAATGGAACAATGAAGCGGTTTTTTCTTTAATCATCATTCAGAGATTTGTTTTCTTGTGGTTGGAGTAACTGGTCAACAGTGTTACTTAAACTATATTCAACACAATTGTCAGACATGAAATTAGAATGAAGGATAGATTTCTTAGAAAAGAAGGGACTCCAATATGATAAATTTCTATTAAACTACAGTTTAAAATGCTCAATATGTGAAAGCATAGACTAGCTCTACATTGTTTGCATATGTCTTTCATGCAAGAAAGACACCATCATCGTTCCTTGTGAAGAAACAGTGTATGGAAGCAAATTTAAAACTATAGGAAATGAAACATGACCCTGCAAACAAATATTTGTAATAAAAAGTCAAAGATAAGATATAAGAGATTATCAAGATTAATCTCCACCGAATACATCATGTATTCACATTAATGTTAATTACTATTGTCTATACCTTATAGCCGATGCCTTGGATTCATTATTACTGTGAAATTGGAGAAATTATCTAAGGGCCTAGTTATAAGAAACAACTATTTGATATGACAATGTTGAATTATAGTCCATAATTACTTATAATTACTAGGGAATCATTGCTCTGCTATTTTGTGGGTATTCTGGGAGTTATATTACATTGTTTACTAATGGTGAGATCTATCTTGATGAATTGAACTTTATCTCGAATAGTCCTTGATTTAGTTTTTGCTTTATTACATATTTTTGGTAAGATTTACTAATTAGCTTATTATTTTATCAAAAATCAAAAAGAGATATCTCATACGTATGTGTGTGTGTGTGTGTGTGTGTGTGTTCTAAAAATATATATATCCAACTGTATACATATATAGGTATTTAGGAGACACAACTTGTGTACATATAACAATGTATTTTATTGATAATCAAAGGGAAATCCATGAAGATAACCACCTAGAAGATAAGTGGACAAGTGGATTTAACATTCCTTGTCAAGCCAATCAATTGTTTATATTCACCAATCATATTTTCTTTTGTCCTTCCAGTCAAGTTTTCCAAGCAAAAAGCATAATCAACAACAGTTGCCTCATTATAACTATTGCAGGTAAAATTTATAGAATTATTTCATCTATCCAAATCATTGCAAATGACTAGGTGAAATTTACCACATAAAGTAAGCAATTACTCCCAAAATCATTTACCAAATGTACCACATAAAGTGTTTACCAAATTGATTATAACTTCAACTACACAAACATGAATGAGATCAAATCAACTGTATCAAAATGAAAAATCACATAGGCTTCAAATCATAAAACTTTGATGGATTAGATCCTTCTATATACATTCATTCCACTTCATAATTTCACAAGAAACTGTTGGTTTTCATTCAATTTGCATCCAGAATGTGTTGTTACAATTGCAGAGTGGTCAACAAGAAGCCAAGGAAATTTCCAATCTCCTAGATAACTTCCCAATTGGTCTTGATACAAATCAATCCCACTAATCTCTCAACAAGAGAATGTCAAAATAGAAATATGTTAAGACACTTCTTCAACTTGGTCTCACCCACTCTAAGTCTTCAAACACCCTCTCATGCTTAAGGGCTAGGAACACTTCTCTGATTCTTGGTAAGTTGTGAAACCCTTCACTAGTGAGATTCTTGATCCAAGATATGGATTTAAATACACTATTTGATCTTCATAGGTGAGGAATCAACAATAAATTTGATCCCAAAACACTCATAATACTCCAAACACTAATTCACCTACTAACCCTAGTAGGTCCTTCTGACTGGTTATTGAGTTGTTTAACTTGCTTGGATGATTCCACTGACTTATTAAGGGACATTGAAGATGTTTTAAATGGTTTAAAGTGGGTGGGTTTTATTATTGCATGAATTAAGTTAACATTATTCAATTCAAGTATATTAAACATATGTCCTTTTATGCATAAACTAGTTGAATTTACTTTTGACCTCTTCTCATAACAATAATAATAATATTTTTTGTTTTACATGATTGCATTCCACAAATCATTACTGGAAAATTTTGAACATATCTAAATGGAATACACCAAGAAGTACCAAATGACGAATGTTCAATTTTTGTAATGGCTAAGCATCGAAACCGTCCATTTCTAGAACTTGATTTTCTATAGTCTTAATGATTTTTCTATAGTCCTAATGATTTTTCTTATTTATTGTCTTTTGTCTGCATTGTTTGTTGTTCTTGATAAATTAGCCCTTGAATTTGACTAGAGAAGGTATATGCACAAGTGATGAACATGTAGATTTCATAATAATACTTTGAATATTTTTTTGACAACTTCTCATAATTTTTTTTCTTATTTCTTGTCTTTTGTCCATTTTAGATTTCCTATGTCTATGCTTGGTGACAGGATTTTAAACATTGTTGACAAAGCGTGTTTCTTTTTTTGATTATTTGATTGATCTTCTCACCTTTCCTTACTTTTTAAATTCCATTGTCCCAATCAAGTTTTGCATGCAGTTTTTTTAATAGGTTTCATATTTTCGATTGTGAAGCTCTGCATCATTTGTTGCTATCGATAAATTAGGCCTTGAATTTCATTCATTTTCATAGACACAAAAACTACACACGCTAATAAAAAAATGAGCTATCTGATTTAGGTTTACTATTCATGATTTGTAAAAAATCGATATTTTTTATGGTACTCCTTGGTGTATTCCATTTAAAAAATAATCAGGTTTCTATGTCTATTATAAATGTCCCTTTGTGTTGAGAAAATTAGAGTTGAGAAAATGGTTGTTCAATGTCTATATCTGTAGGTTGCAAACAAATCATCCTTCTTCCACTAACATTCTAGTCAATGTAAAAGTAATGATTCATTCTATTCAAGAAAGACCATGTCTGGCAATATCAACCTAGAAAAAAATAAGGAGACCATTGCTAGATTGTGGTCTAACTTTAAAAGAAAAGGTGATAGAAAATTTTATTGTCCCTGTAATATTTGCAAGGGCTTAAAGAATCAAAGATATCTAATCAAAATAGCTAAGGAACATTGTAGGTAGCATCTTCATATTAAAGGGGGAAATGAATTTTGTCCATTGGTATATTTTTCAATATATTATTCAAACAATTTATATACATAAGAAATGAATTGATGGTGACATCATGGTCATGGTTAATTTAAGGTTATCATTTTGATATAGGTCAACCACCCTGGGTTTCATTTTATGGACCATGACAATCTGGAGAATGTGGATTTCCAAATGAGGGAACATGAAGGTGTGAATATCGAAGTAGAAGGTAATGATCCCATGGAAGAAGATCATGATGATCAAGATGATGGCACTGGCGCAATTGATGATGATGAAGATGACCTTGATGTACCTATACTTGAGAACGAATACGAGCCCCTATATGAAGGCTCCCAAACAAATCTTCTTGCTGATTTATTGTTGTTGGTGAACTTGAAGGTTATAAATGGTTTATCCAATGTATAAATCACACGTATGTTAAGGTATGTCATATATGCCATCTTTTTTCATCTTTTTTCGTTGTAATTTCCTTATAGTTAACAAAGAGTGAATCATGTGCCAATTAATATTCTTTATATTAACCAATTATTTTTAATTTTTTCATATATTGATAGCTGATTGTTTGTTACCACCATCAAACATTCTACCTCGCTCATATCGAGAATTATCTACCATTATGAAAGATATTGGAATGGAGTATCAAAAAATACATGCATGTCTGAATGATCATATTATATATCATAAACAACATGAATTTGTAACAGAATGCCCTGATTGTCATATTAGTAGATATCAATCATATCAAATAAAAAAAAAGGTGCGTTGCAAGGTTCTTAGGTATATTCCCATTATTCTATGTCTACAATGATTATTCAGGTGCACTAGCTTGACACAATTTTTGGATTACCATGCACGCAATAGAAGTCAAGATGAAATTATGAAAATGCCTGCTAATGGTTTGACATTCAAGGAAATAGAAGAAACTTGGCCACACTTTAAAGAAGAACCTCATAATATTAGGCTTTCATTGGCAACGGGTGGTGTAAAATCCGTTTAGAGAGATGAGATCTGTTTACTTGGTGTGGCCTATTTTTGTTATCAATAATAACATTCCTCCTTGGATGTCTATAAAGAAAGAGCCCATATTGTTGGCAATGATTGTTCCAGGTATTTTTTTATTTAATAGTCTTCTAAATTAATTTATTATAAATAATCCATCAAAATGGTCATAATAATTATGTAATATTTTTGTTCATTCAACTAGGTAAGTACCAAGTTAAAGATATGAATGTATATATTGAGCCCCTTATCGACGAGTTGATGATTTTATGGAATGGGGTCACTATGTATGACATCTCTAGACTAATAGGTGAATGAAAATTTCAATTCCCTGCAATGCTTGTATGGACAATACATGATGCCCTTGGGCTAACACATTTTTGTGGTATATTCTCTGGTTAACACCTCTTTTTTGGTATGTTATAGTGCTAGCACAAAATTAACATATTTAATCCAATTATACACCATCTTGTAGGTCTTTAGACAAAGGAAAAATTTGCATGTCCTATTTGTGGTCCAGAGATGAAATCTTTTCATTGAAAAAGTTTAGAAAAGAAGGTGTTTAATGAGTATAGACAATTTCTCCACTGAAATCATAAGTACCGAATTACCAATTTTTTTTTTTTAGATTAGACAAAGGAGACTACATCAAACCCACAGAGAATGTCACCTCACCTATGGAAGTTTGAATACAATAGAATAAATTGTCAGGTATTGTCATTCCATCTGACGGTTCTTTTTTGAAATTTATATTTTGATATTTTGTTTTGTTTACCGATGATGTAATTGATGCTCATGAAGGTCGTCAAGCCATCAATGACCAAATTCCAAAAGGACAAAAAATTTATCCTACATAATTTAGTAGGTTTCTATACTACAAGAAACTCTCAATCGTGCATTTGTTTGATGCTATGCATATTGAAAATAATATAACAGAGACATTATGGAAATTATTGGATGGAAGGCGTGACAAAGAAAAAATTATCAAAAATTGTAGTGACATTGAGGAATCCAACCATGCAATGAAAAGTGTCATTCAATCAAATAACAATGGAGACCAGATTTATATAATTACCCTTAGTTATTTTTGGAGTAGCAGAGCAATGCTATAAAATAAGTCATACAAAAATATGATTTCCCACAGGATTTGATGCGAACATAAACAATCTCATATCAAAGAAAAGTCATCTTGTGCCAGGGATGAAAACATATGATTGGTATACATTTATTAAGGTAATTAATATTATTTTGTATTCACTATATATTTTTATACTGCATGTAGTTTTCATTTTATTATTTTATAAAATATTGAAAGATCATTTTACAATTATTGTAGTACATTCTACCTCTATCTCTCCCACACCACTTCGACTACAATGTCAAACAAGTTATATATGATCTTGTAAAATATATGAGATGGTTTTCATTGAAAGAAATCCATAAAGAAGATATAAAATATTAGAAGAGAAAAATTTCTCATCTTATGTGTGAAATGAATAATTGTCTACCTTCAACTTTTTTCAATGCACATGAACACTACCTCATACATCAAGTTGAGGAGATTGAATTGTGTGGACCTGTACAAACTAGGTCAATGTGGATGGTTGAGAGGTACTTGAAATTTTTGAAGGGCTTGGTTCGACAGAGAGAACATCCTGAGGGTTCTATGGTGGAGGGATGTATGATATACTAGACCATGGTGTACATTAGTGAATATCTTCCTAAGTTTTCAGCAAAGATCTATGTAGATCATATTTGGGATCCCAACTTCATTAAAAAATTAGAAGGGGAGTACTTGATGGAGAAAGGTAGATTGATGAAAGTGAGAGGTAATTATAAGATGTTATTATAGTTAATTAATTCTTATAAATCTTCAAATATAAGTTATTTGTAATTGGTCTATTTTTTTTAATATAGTTGGTTGAGAGTGAGATGCAATACATTTGTATATTGCAAACAATCTTGATTGGATGACGGTATGGATTGAATGATGTCAAAAAAATGGTTTCTCATTAACATGGGAAGGTGTTGCTTCATTGGTTAGAGAAGCTCATCGTAATGAAGATTCCAATGTTATGCCAATGGTAATTGATCTAGCATACGGTTTAAGTGGTAGATAGGTACGTAAATAATTATTAATGATCATGACCCTTATGTTTCATATCAACTCATGATGCAAATAATTTTCACATGCTTGAAAAATTGCAGGTCAAGCACCACAAAGCTATGTACTATCATGGCCAAAAATTTTGCATAAAAAGTTAGATGACACCAAGAAAACTTGTGATTCTGGAATAACTGCAGTCTTCGAGGTCACCAATATTTCATCTAGAAATGACATACATCCTCAACAATCTTAAAATTGATATTATGGCATCTTGGATGATATACTTGAGTGCAAATTTAACTCCTTCAAATTAGTTCTATTCGTTGTCAAATGGTATAGGCTATGACTAAATCAAAATGATCCTAATAGAATTGTTATTCAACATGATAATGGATTTACAATGATTAATATAAGGTCATTTGAGCCAGTTGGAGATGAGCGCTATGTTCTTCCAAGCCAATGTGAGAAAGTGTTTATCAATTATTTATATTTCAACCAATTAAACATATATCAAATGTGCATTCAAAGAATCATAACACAAGAAAACATAACACAGGATATGATTATGGAGAAACTTGATCAGAGGAAAACTCCGGTGGGGATTAGTACCCACAAAATATTGTACTAGGTATAATGAACCTATTAAAGTTCCTTTGCCCTGTTAGAAGCAGTCTTTATAAATTGAGTACAATGACCTGGTTAAAGGTCTGACCCTGTTAGGAGTCTTTTACAATAACCCTGTTAGGGGTGGATGGCTCACTACCCAAATAATATGAAGGGTGCAACCCTCTGAATGTTGATATGCACTATATCAAAAATGAACTGCTGTAGTGACACTATTGTCTAATTAGTTCCGTGTATGCGTGGATGCTCTTACTTCTTTAAAGAGCTATATCATCTTCTAAATTCATTATATTGACCCTCTATAACTTCTTCTTACATAATCATCAACTTATCTTACACACTGTAACATAATAATACATTACATACTTATATCTTTACAAATGAATAGGCGCGACCCAAAACATAACACTTAGTCGGCCTCTTAACAAAATATACAATGCTTCCGAACAAGTCAGCTCAAGAATGTTTACGAAAAAATTAATTACATCATAAAAAACTTATAACTAAATGCGCATAGCCTTAGTATCACAAAATAATACACGCTAATCAAAATAGTAGTCAGCTTCTGTGCTCTATATTATAGATTTTTTCCTGGACTGCAGTGTACTAATCTGTCTGTAACTTTTCCATACTGATGTTCTATATCTTGTGCATTTGGATATAGCATTTACACACACCATAGAGTATATATCTAAGCACGCCTGATCTGGTGTGGTCTCTAACATGCACACTGATGTGCTGATCATTGTATCTTTCTGACTACTCTGTATTCTATACTGAGTCTTTTTATCTCTTAAGTTATCTTTGATAGAAACTTAGTATGACTTTGTTGCCATGATTGACAACACAAAATAAGCCATTCTTCCTCAGGAATTCAACTTGCCAACAATCTCCCCTTTGTAATTTATGGCAACAAAGAAATGTGGCTAAGTTACTCAAAATGACTTCATTCAAAAATGACTGTATATCATAACTTAATGATATATACATATATACTATTCCTCATATACACATTCTATACTACTCCCCCTTTGACATTAATGACAAAGGTGTGCAAAAAACTATAAGTCTTCATACTTACTCCATATATACATCAGGCTACACAACTTGAAGAGACTGAATCTCTTTCTACCAGAATGCTTTCATTGCATCAACTATTTGGAGGTGCGCGCATAAAGCATATGTTAAATTCTCCATTTTCACTAGATCCAAGCAAGGACCTTGATCATAAGTCTGCATTTTATCATCTATCTATTTGATGTTCTCAATAAGAACTGCTAATGAAGGTGCAAGTGCATTTCTCAACTGAGTCTGTCTAACTCTTATCTTGCTTATTTCAATCTTGGCTTTCTCAATTTTGTCAAGTTGTCCTTGGTAGACGTTATTGCATATGTTCATGTCCTACGTGGAATTCTCAATGGATTTTATTATGTTTTCCACCATTTCTTTAGCTTCTATTATCTTTTTAGTGTGCTTAGAGGTGAGCTTCACTCTATCCATGCAGTTTGCTATAACTTTCTTCCCTTTTTATGCCAACTCTTTCAGTATAGATTGTCCAATTTTCAGAGAGTTCAGATCCAAGGTAAAGTTCTTCACTACCTCATTCAATCTTTCCTTCTTATACTCATCTTCTGCAATCTTAGTAGCTGTCTCTACTAAGCTGGTGAAGTGTGACTTGAATTTTTTTAGTACATTATCCACATGTTCAATAGTTTGAACTTTTACAACTTTCTTATCATCAGGAACTAACTCTTTCAGAATGTTTATTGATTCAATAAAGCATGGGTTCCTCATCACATGTTTTTCCTTTTCCTTTTCCATGGCAAGGACGCTGATCTTAATGAGGTCTTCTTCTTCCCATGTATCAAATCTTGCTAAATCAGGAGTTAACCTTGACAACAATGAGGTGGATAGTGATCGAATAGTATTATGACTTGTGTCTACACATTCACTTTTGATATGTACCTCTTTAACTAGTGACTCATCAACTTGAGTGTCTTTTTCCTTATCCAAATCTATTGGATCAATCAAAGGAACTTCATTCTGTTGTAAAGATGTATCATCATTGTTCATGTCCTTGGTGTTATCAAAGGCTTCATCAACTTTATCCATATCATTATCTGAAGGTGTCATAGAAATATTTACATCATCAATCACTATAGTGTCCTCTGTTTCTTTAGTTGTCTCAATAGTTATTGTTACTATGGGTGCAGAGACCTATGGACCTATCATGGATGCAATCTGAATTATTGGAGTTGTATCCTATTTCAGAGGAGCTAGATTAGCTTTTGTTGTAGGCATCATTGGTGGATACATGTGTCTATCTATAAAGACTTGTGCAAATGCATTTTCAGTCTCCTTTCCAACCTGTTCATATTCTTTGTTCATTATCTGTAAAGTCCTAGTTTTACTACAAAGATGAGGCTTTACAAGATCTAGCAAAATAGCCTTCTCATCATGTGAAAAAATAGGGAGAAGAGTATCTAGAGTTTCTTCTCTAATCTTCATGTCTTCCTCAATAGCATGTCTTTTCCTAATTTCCAATATATTCCATAAGTTATCTGGTATCATTGTCTTGAGTTCAAGAACTGATTTCTTAAACTTAATCATATGAGATATGATCATGTAATGTATCTCTGTCTTATCAAATTCTTTATATTTGTCATAGACCTTTGAGAGTGTATGCAATCTACCTTCATTTATAATCCTATTCTTCAATATGTTCAAGCTTGGTCTGAAACCTACCTCAGGAGGATCTTGTGTCCTTGTGTTTCTTGAAGATGGATGACCTGTGGTGGCTTGTTTCCTTCCTCTAGGTTTCTTGCTAGGAATAGAAGGTGGAGATGTATCCAATTCAATGGTGGTAGTAGGCACAGATGTACTCTCCTCATTTTTCTTTTGTTTCTTCTTATGAGATTCATCAGTCTTCTCAATCTTAACTTTAGCAAATTTTTCTTCTTTAGCCTTATTCAAATCTTCTCGAGTGACTCCATGAGCTTTCAGTATGTTAGATGTGGTTCTGGATGCTTTCCTTTTATTAATAGCAAGTTTTAGTTCAATATCCACTTCATTAGTTTTTTCTCTGTATGTTCCCCATCTAGGTTCATTGGGGTCTTTAGGTGCTGACAATAAGACCTGTGCATATCCTTCCAGCACATGGTCTTCAACTTCATATCCTAGTGGATGAATCCACTTAGTTCTAGGCTCAACAACCTCCATGCATGTGCAATTTGTTTCAACCATAAAACAAATTTTATCCCTGTACTTGTCAACTATCTTCTCAGATAGTCTGACCCTGCTCTACATTTTAACCCTGAATATTTTTATGTCCATATCCATTTTATCTCTTGCACTGCTTTCTACTATGGCTTTGAGAGATATTTTAGTCATTGTAGTTTTTCTTTTGTCTAGATAGAGATCTACAAGCTTTCCTACTATATGATGATACAAATAGATGATTAGAGATCCAAACCTGAATGTTTTGTTTCTATCATGTTTGACAATTCTGATGTTGTCAATCAACTTTCCACGCAAGACTTCACAAAGGTTTTACTGGGCCTTATCCTTTACTATTCTAATTGCTACAAGTACTATTTCTGTAGATACACTATTCAACCTGCTTGCATGGTGAAACTTGTATCCAAGTATCATAGTCATGAGAGTTATGTCATTTTCCTTGATGGGGTCTACTGTCATACCATGCCTGTCACTTTTTGACAAACAAACTTTCTCAATCTACTTCTTAACATCTTTACCAGTGGGAAATACTGGTCTAGTCATTGAAAGTCCAATCAATTGATGGATTAGGTCTGCGGTGATACGGACAGGGACATCACCAATCCAAAATAGATCATCATGAATTCTGCTCAACAGGATTTTTACCCATTCTGGTTCTTCATACTCATGCGCATTCAAATACTCAATGATAGGGTTATCTTGTAGGTGCGCAAACTCATCTTTGAATGTGAAGTCCTTATTTAGCATTGATTCCATGTGAGAGGAAATATAATCATCTCCTAGTGATTCCTTCTTGCATTATATGTACGCACGGATATCTTCCATGTGAACAACGCCAATCAGGGTTTTAGAGAAAGCTCCTTCCACATCATCCAATATAGACTTGAATGGATTCTTCTTAAATATGAATCTCTTCCTTTCTGCTACATCAAATACAATTGGGGTTTCCATTACTTACTTGGTGATCATTTAAGTAGGGTTTCCATGAAATTCTGAAACGGCGTGATGGCTAGGGCTTCGTTTCAAACTGATTAATTGTTCGTTCCAACTTTCAAACTACTATGACTTCATACTTGGATGTCTTAGTGCTCCAATGCTCTTCAATTTTTGTGCTCTCGAATGTAATTGTGAAAATGATCGACTACGAAATTATTTTTATACGATCTATAGCATTTAATGCTTGCAACCATATAGAGATTTTCAAACTTTGATCCTGATGCAATATAGATAATGCGTGAATGCATACAACTATAATATGAGCTCCTAACCATGAATCCAAAGGTGCATACTCTGAAGTGTGTACGCCAGCCACGTAGGGGTTTTGAGCTAGAATAGCTCCCCCTAAGACCAAGAAGGTCTATTCAGGAAGAAGTAGAGGGTGCGTCCACTGTGGATGCATCAACTACTTTGTCAATATCTTTGTCCTTCTTTACTTCAACCCAAACTTTGCTTGAATCTTCATTTGCTTTGACAAAATTGACTTCTCCTTTCTCTTCAAATACAGACTTTTTGGGATCTTCTTGATTCTAGGTTTTGGATCTAAAAAACCTTGAGATATGTCCAGCCTTTCCACATGTGTGACAAATGATAGGAGGTCTGGTGTTTTTCTTCATCATAATGCATTGTTTTGCTATGTGTCCATTGTAGCTTCATATCTCACATGTAATGTTCTGCAAATTCTTTTGGGGTTGATTTCTCTAATTGTTTTGACTCATTCTTCTTTGATTTTTCTATGACTGAGATCTAAAATGTATAGCCCTATGACCAAATTTATTACAAGAGAAACAGTAACCTTGAAAAGGTCTTACCTCTTTGCAATCTCTTGCCAAGTGCCCATGTTTATTGCATGCATAGCAAGTTCTGTTAACTTGTCTAATTTCCCTTTTTGGTGGTTCAGATATAACCTCTGTAGTATCTTCAACTTTCTTAGCTTCTGAAGATGCTTCAAGTGTTTTTTCTTTCTCTTGTGATGATTTGATTTCATCTTG
>MU226401.1:1307235-1373581 GCA_018584345.1 Thuja plicata | reverse complement strand
CTAGTGGGGATTAGTACCCACAAAATATTGTACTAGGTATAATGAACCTATTAAAGTTCCTTTGCCCTGTTAGAAGCAGTCTTTACAAATTGAGTACAATGACCTGGTTAAAGGTCTGACCCTGTTATGAGTCTTTTACAATAACCCTGTTAGGGGTGGATGGCTCACTGCCTAGGCTCACTACCCAAATAATATGAAGGCTACAACCCTCTGAATGTTTATATGCACTATATCAAAAATGAACTGTTGTAGTGACACTGTTGTCTGATCAGTTCTGTGTATGCATGGATGCTCTTACTCCTTTAAAGAGCTATATCATCTTTTGACTTCATTATATTGACCCTCTATAACTTATTCTTACATAATCATCGACTTCTCTTACACATTGTAACATAATAATACATTACATACTTATATCTTTAGAAACAAATAGGCGTGACCCAAAACATAACACTTAGTCAGCCTCTTAACAAAATATACAACGCTTTCGAACAAATCGGCTCAAGCGTGTTTACAAAAACATTAATTACATCATAACAAAATTATAACTAAATGCGCATAGCCTTAGTATCACAAAATAATGCACGCTGATCAAAATAGTAGTTGGCTTTTGTGCTCTGTATTCTGGATTATTTCCTGGACTACAGTGTACTAATCTATCTGTAACTTTTCCGTACTGATGTTTCATATATTACGCGTTTAGATATAGCATATACACACACCATAGAGTATATATCTAAGCATTCCTGATCTAGTGTGGTCTCTAACATGCGTGCTAATGTGCTGATCACTGTATCTATCTAACTGCTCTATATTCTGTACTAAGTCTTTTTTATCTCTTAAGTTATCTTTGATAGAAACTTAGTATGAATTTGTTGCCATGATTGAAAACACAAAAACTTCCTCAGGAAGTCAACTTGCCAACACTTCCAAGCCAATGTGAGAAAGTTTTATACTTAGAGGTTCCACATAAACTAGGTTAGTCATTTGTTGTAGGACATGATCCAAGAGGAAGGCTGGTAAAGTATAATATGATAGAAGAAGAAGATACTAAAGATGAAGATGAAGAAGAAGTTGATGAAGAAGAAGATGATGGTGGTAGTGGTGGTGATGATGGTTGTGGTGGTGATGATGATGGTGGTGGTGGTGATGATGATGATGGCGATGATGGTAGTGGCGACGACGACGATGATGACGACGATGACGATGATGATGATGATGATGATGATGATGATGATGATGATGATGATGAATGAAGATGATCAATGACATGATTGAAATGTACAAGGTATGTGATTTAATTATTTATATATATTAATATTGATTACTATATATATTTAATATTGATTTATTGATGCATTCAACTCTAATGACATGGTATAATTAATTCATTGTGTTTAATTCTAATGATTAAAAAATATGTGATTTATGATAACCAATGTATTACTTATGATGCTCAATTAATTGATGTTGATTACATGTATATATTTTGTTTGATTTTCAACCTTTCTGGAAACAGGCAATTGACTACACAGATCATCATCCCTTCTGTTGATGATCTTGCATTCCATATATAGGGTAAAGGTAATTTGTTCATGTTTATGATCTTGCATATTGTTCATGTTGTCTTCTACATAATTTGTAGCATACATATCATGTAATTTTTAGCTAACTTAAGATAAATGATTCACATATGAAGGAAATTTAACCCCTTTGATGAGGATCTTGCATAGTGACATGGATCAGTAGGTATAAGTTGATACACCCTATAGAAATAGTTTATTAATTTCTTTCTTTCTCTCTACACCTATCTTCATTGAGTGGTTTAATAATAAGGTATTAACTTTCTCATGATTTAACAATATTACCCTCAAGATCAATTTTATGGCTGACTTCATCAACATTACCCTCATTTAGAAAAATATCTCACTCCTTACCAACTATATATCTCATTTGTTGCATTGCAGGAACCACCAAATAGGTACTTGTCAGATCTATGTTCCTCAAATGAGGGAAATGCGGGAATGGTAGATGAAAGTTCAACATGTAGTATGACTAAAATAGGGAGATCAACTAGAGGTCAAAATATTAGAAAAAAATTCAATAAATGCATGCAATTTTTCCATGCTGACGGGGAGGGGGGGGGTCATGTTCTTATGATGATGAGACCAAAGGTGACATAAAGGTGCCCTTTCAGTACACACATCTTAGAAATATTGGGTACCCAAGGAGCGACCTACACATAACACTGATTTTGGTGTTAACGAGAGGATATATCACATAGCTCCATCCTCATTACATGGTTTGGGCCTATTTTCCATGGATGGGATAAAGGTATGTTACAGCAAACTTGTTGAATTTATGGAGTTTGTCAGACCTTGTTGAAATTGCAATGATTGGATGCATATTTCTCAATATTAAAAAAAAAAGAATGCATAGGTATGCACTGTCAGTAAAGTATATACAATGGAAAGAAAATGGTCAAAGTAAAAGATTTTCTATGTAGATTGATGGGAGACCAAAATTAACAGGGAATATTGTGGGTTTTATAAATAGTACATGACCTGCAATAACTAATAAGCAACCCAATTACATATTTGAGGCGCATGAGGGGAATCATGTTTTTGTATGTGTGTTAAAATCAATAGAGCAGGGGAAGAACTGCTAATAAATTACCATTTGAATTGCATGGATAAAAACAAAGTTACTATCATGGGGGTGGTAAGTATTATATACCATTTAATCTAACCTCAAGTTTATGACCCCAATATACCATTTTATTAATAGTTTTTTTTGCTAAGTCTATTTCTTTCAGATCGCTGAAGTTTTTATATTTAATCTTTGTCACAGAACAACATGGATCCCCCACATGATAGAGGTAGCGGGGATGATCCACCACCAATTCTTAAGCAAAGGTAAACCTTACTGTAATTGTACAAATTAGATAGGTGAAAAATGTTATATTATTATGTTCTTTTATTTAGGGTTTTGGAGTTATACTAATAGTTTTACTGATATTCTTGTCACAAATTGATGTTCAGGATAGGGGAAAAGAACCTGCAACATCAGAGGAAATAGTTGTAAATACTGTAGATATGGATGAGCTCCCAGATATCCTTAACCCTGTAAATGTGGTGAGGAAAAAATTAAAAAAAGTAATTGCAGAAGTTATTGAAATGCTGGAGGATCCAAATCCAACCATGGATGTGTAGGCAAGAGCAAAGGAATTGATGTCACGAGTATTTCATTATCAGGTAAGAAGTAATGAATCTTTAGTTATAACAAAAGTTCAATAAAGGTTTATATTTTATACTCTTTTATGTCATGAGCTAAATATGTATGTGTTATTATTACAGGATTTTTTGATTTCTCAAGAACCTTGTCATGGACATCGCAGTGGGGCCGCTACTAGTAGAACTCCCACCTCAGGTAAAATAATCCTTAAGTTAACAAGTTACAAGGATTTTTTTCTTTGGAACATTCAAAAAATTCATTGGACTTATTGATTAGAAGTATAAATTTTTCATTGGAATTACTGATACCATAGATACAACTATAAGAAAAGGTACAGTTACAACTAATTCAAAAATTTTAAGAAAATATTCACTCAAACAATATTCAAAGATACTCTTACTCTTATTATTTTAGAATGTCTTTGCTAACAATGTATTATTCAGGTCATCAAGTGAGCCAGGCGACTCCTCCTAGAAGGACTAACCATCTAAGATTGTTGAGTGCAATGTCGACAATGAGGAGCATGCAAACATCGATGCCTTCACGGTCTATGCTTGGTAAATCCTTGTTTTTGTGTTAAATATGATTTGATATTTTGTAATTTAATCTTGGGTGCATCTCATAGTGGATTAATTTTCTATAGTAGGAGATACACCGATGACTGCTATGCCAGATATAGATTAGAGTGCCTATATTGGTGATAATTTACCACCACTTCCTGGATCTACCCGTGTTTCTAGCATGGGAGTTATGTAGACATCATTGTTGATAGACGATAAAGAATTGATGCCTTTAAAATGTCTTAGGCTTCTAGGTACTTTAAAATTATTTTTATTTATATTGTAATTGTAATTTACTTATTCGTAAAAGGTTTTGGATTGTAAAAAAACAAGGATGGAAAAAACTTCTAGAGGTAAACCTATGGAAATTTGCTCGAGTGGGAAATGTTTTTTGAATCCTAGGCCTGTCAATGGTGGTACTGGTGCTGCAGGTGCAGAATTAGAACTGGCATCTCCTCAAGGAGTCAGCTTTGCTGAAGAGATCCCTCAGTAGAATGAGAAAAAGGTGGATCTTGACCAAATTGGTCAAAAGTCAACAAGGGATGCTAACTTTGAGAGTATTATCAGTGAGGGACCCCCTAAATCTGATGGACCTTGTCAAGCTAAAGAATCTCTCAAAGAAGGATTGACAACATCCAAGGGCAAGTGGTCTACCCTCTTTGGTATAAAACCAACTGGGAAATCCTCCTTTCCTATGGTCAATGTGGTCTCTAACCCTATGAAAGAAGAATTTTCTATTTTTATCCCTGATCCCTTGATTGATTTCTCCATTTCTACTATGGAGATGACCCTGATAGGCAAGTTTGCTGGGGGTAGACCCAATATAGAAGTTGTCAGAAAGTTTGTGAAGAGAAAATGGTTCGTTAAAGGTCAAGTTGATATTGCTGCAATGACTAAAGGCTTCTTTTCCTTTGAGTTTTCTAACATGGAAGATCTTTCTAATATCCTCTGTGGTGGCCCCTAGATGCTTGGTTGTTTTTCTCTAGCTCTACATAAATGGTCCCCCAATCTAGTTCTTAACGACTCAAATTTTTTTTGTCTCGGCCCTAGTTTAGGTCAGATTCTTGGGTCTCCCATTAGAATATTGGCATGAAGACCTCTTGGGTGGACTGGCTAGCTCCTTTGGAGACCTCCTATCTATAGATCTAATGACAGTAGTGAAAATGAGAATGGTGTATGCCAGGGTTTGTGTGAACATCCTTCAAATGGTGGACCTACAAAATTCTATTATGATTAACTCAAAGCTTGGGGCTTGGATGCAGGAAATTGAGTTTGAATCCCTCCCCTTTTTTTGTTTTTCTTGTAAGAAATGAGGCCACAGAGCTAAGGAATTCCCTCTCTAAACTCAGAAAGAAAAAACCATTCCACCAAAGGAACCAAGGAAGATCTGGAAGGAAAAAACATCGAGTAACCCTAAATCTTCAAGCTCAACATACTTAGTTATATTTTCAGAAAATGGTTTATACTTAAGCCTAAATGGTCCCTCTCAAGTTTCTAATAACTCAAGGAGTAGTCTGCAGCATCCTTCGATGGAAGTGACAGAACTAGAAGAATCCCTTAAAGAAGGAGAAAGGGAACGCGCCCTGACAGGCATGGAAACTCTTTGTATTGAGAAATATATTTCTCCTTCTGGTGTAATTATTGAAAAAGGTATTAAAACTAAGGATAGAATCTTAATCCCTCAAACTCCCCAACTTAATACTAGCTGGGAAGACTCTCTTGAAGAATCTAGCCCCTTTTTATTCTACTTAGAGGAACTCTGGACTGAGGTCTCTCATAGTAAGAAGAAAAAAAATAGCCTTAATCTAGGGATTCCCCTAGGAGGTGTTGTAACAAGAGCGATGAGAGTGGATTCAGGAAATCCTATATCCCCCAGGGGAAGACCCAAAAATATATTCACAAGAGAATATGAAAGTAGACAAAGTATTTCGGATGGGAGACAATGAACCATCCAGGATTGCTCTCAAAGTAACAAATGAAGATTATTTCATGGAACATAAGGGGATTGAATAGCTCCCATAAATAGGACCTTTTGAGAAATTTTGTTAGGGATCAAAAGATAGATATCATCATCATACAAGAAACCAAAATGGCTAGAGATAAAGTGAAAAAGTTAAATTTTTTTAAAAATTGTGCTATTGTGGGATGCAGCTCGGTTGGGGCCTCTGTGGGTACTACTTTCTTCTAGAACCTTAATACTATTCAAGGGGATATTATTAATTTAGAATGCAACATCTCTTCTATTTGATTTAATCATATTTCAGATGGCTTGACATGGGTTCTTTCAAACATCTACGCGCCCAACTCTAAAACTGGCTGGTGGTTGGAGATTTCAATACTCCTCTCAGCAACTCTGAAAAATATGGACATATTTCTTCTTAGATTGATAGTAGAGTGGATCTTATGGATTTCATTAATAATCAATCCCTCTTGGACCTCGACCTCAGAGGTAGAAAATTTACTTGGTTGAATAGAATAACTAGGGATGACTTGATCCAAGTCTGCCTGGATAGGATCCCGATTTCTATAGATTGTATACTCCTTTATGAATGCTCCTTTTCTACCCTCCACCATATTGGTTCTGACCACCCTCCCATTTCTATCCAGGTGAATCCTCTCTTTGGTAAGAGGAACTAGCCCTTCAGATTTGAGAAAATGGGGATGCAGCACCCTAACCTTGCTAGGAACATTGCTGATTGGTGGAATGTCCAAGTAGAAGGAACAACAATGTAGAGAGTGGTTCAAAAACTTAAAAGGATTAAGAGAAAAGTTAAAGTTTGGAACAAAGAATATTTTGGGGACATCTTCAAAAATAAAATCTTGATCCAAGTTGACCTCCAAGAGATCCAACAAACTATCGAGTTGGAGGGTTTGACTGAGGAGAACAAACTTAAGGAAATCAAAATTCAAGCTGATTATCATAACATCATCTCTAAGGAGGAATTTTTTTGGAGACAATGATCTAGGGCTCTATGGCTTCAAGTAGGGGATAAGAATACCCAGTTCTTCTATCTGATTTCTTAGAAACACAAGGCTACTAAAAGGATAGAGCATATAAATGGTTTCCATGGTAGGTTGAGTAGGAGGAGGATATCAAAAAAGAATTATCTGGTTATTATGCTTCTCTTCTCAAAGTTAACCTCGACCTTTCTGAAGAAAACCAATAGTTTCTTTTGGATTCTATCCCATGCATCATGACCATAGCTGATAATATGATGCTGAGTAAAATACTGTCTACTAAAGAAATCAGAGTTGCGGTCTTCTCTTTTGAGGGAGAAAAATCCCCAGGTCTAGATGGTTTCCCTCTATTTTTCTTGTAGGATTTATGGCACATTGTGGAGAAAGATATTTCAGATGTAGTGAAAGAGTTCTTTCGATCTGGCTCCCTCTTGAAGGAAGCTAAATCCACTTTTTTGTCCTTATTCCTAAGAGATCGGGGGCTGATAATGATGATAGTTTTAGACCGATCAGCTTGTGTAACACTTTCTATAAGATCATCTCTAAAGTCCTCATGGTTTGTATTCTGAAGCTTCTACTGGATACCATTTCCCCCCAGAAAAATGGGTTTGTTTTGGGCCAACAAATTCTTGATTCTATTATCTCAGTTCATAAGAATATTCATTCTCGGGAGGCCTTGAAAAAGGATGGATTCCTTATGAAGGTTGATCTCTCAAATGCCTATGATAGAGTGGATTGGAACTTCCTTTGCAAAGTTCTTTCAGCCTTTGTTTTCTCATTGAATGTGGTTGGCCTTATTCAACAACTCATTTCCTCTCCTTCAATTTTAGTGCTGGTGAATGGCTCTACATCTAATATGTTCTTCCCTTCTAGAGGGCTCCGCTAAGGGGACCCCATATCCCCCATCATTTCTCTATCATGGCTGAAATCCTTGGGCGATTGTTTTCTAAAGGGGTCCTGGAGGGTTTGATTTAGGGTCTACTCCCTTTGTCCTCTTGCTCCCCCAACTCCCATGAGCAGTTTGTGGATGATACAATGCTAATGGGTTCTTCCTCGATTAAACAAGCTAAAGATATCAAGAAGGACCTAGATACCTATTCCTCTACTATGGGCCAGCTAATTAACTGGGAGAAAATCTCCCTCTTCTTTGTCAACACCCCTCTTGAGAGACAATAGAGAATGGTGACTATTCTTGGTTTTGCAATTGCCTCTTTTCCCACTAGTTATTTGGGCCTCCTGTTGGGCCTGAAACCTCCATAATCTTTCTGGAATACTATTGTGGATAAGTTAAACATAAAACTTGTTGGATGGAAAGGGACCCTCCTCAACAATGCTAGGAAAATCCTTTTTCTCAAGAGCTCCCTGCAGAATCTCCCCATTTATGTGTTGATCCTCTTTAAAATTCCATCCAAGATTGCTGATATTATTGAGAAATTATAGAAAATATTCTTGTGGTCGGGAATGGAGGAAAAAAATAGAATCCATCTTGTGGCTTGGGAGAATGTATGCAAACCTATTAAACATGGGGGTCTTGGCATCAAAAAAATTAAGGATATCAATCTAGCCCTCCTAGCCAAACAATGCTAGAGAATTTTTGGAGAAGGAAAAGGCTAGAATAAAATCCTTAAATCAAAATACCTTTTTGCTACTCCCTCTATTGAGTCCTTCCTCTCATCTCCCATCAATGTACAGGGATTTGTGATATGGAATAGTATCTTGAAAGATAGACCTCTTGTTGCTAAAGGAGCTTGTTAGAAAGTTGGTAATGGGCAGAAAATCAAATTTTGGGATGATCCTTGGTTTAGGGATAAAACCCTCATCTAATACCCTCTTATGGCTCAATTTGAAAAAATTTGTTCCCTAAGAATTGGGTGTAAAGTTGCGGATTATTGGAAGGATAATAAATGGGTCAAACTCAGTGACATTGACCCCCAATTGAAACATATTAACTTTGATCTAGCTCCCTGGGATATCAAAGCTAATTGCAAAGATGAGCTCATTTGGGCCCCTAATCATAATGGTAATTTCTCGGTGGCTTCATCTTATTCATTGATTTCCTCCCATGGAGTGGAGCCCTACTGGGCTAAGGTTTGGTATCCTTCCCTTATCCCTAATATTAACTTTTTCTTCTGGATTTTTGTTCAAGACAAAATCCTTACTACCAAGAACCTGACTAAAAGAGGCTAGGTGATTCCTAATAGGTGCTATCTTTGTATGAAAGATGTTGATTCTTCTTATCACCTTTTGCTTCATTGTCAGTTCTCAAGAGAAATCTGGAGGGTTGTGTTGCAGCATTGGAAAATCAGATGGGTCTTCCCTAACACTATTAAAGAGTTCCTAGCACAATGGAGATTTCCCATCCCCCACCTATTGGGAAAAATTATCTGGAATTATACTACCCCACATGTTATATGGAGGATCTGGAAAGAAAGAAATGATAGGATATTTAGAAACAAAATCTCCACTTCCTTTTTGTTTGGCTCCAAAATTGTTAGAAGTATTGTTGAAAATATGAAAATAGCTTATGTAGTTAAACTGAAACTCATGGAAGGGGTTTTTGATAAGGAGGTTATTGAGCACTGGAATTTTTTTGCAAAGTTTAATTCTACTCCTACTACCTGCGAGTTTGCTTTCTGAAGCTCCCCTCCACCTAGATGGTATAAAGTTAATTTTGATGGCCCTGCTAAAGGAAACCCTGGCATTGTTGTATGTTTCTATGTTGTTAGAAACTCCCAAGGTAGCTGTGTTTTTGCTTTTGCTATCCCTATTGGTTCTCAAACTAGCCATGTCGCTAAAGTAATGGCGGCTCCCTATGCTTGCAAGTTGGTGAAAAGACAAAATTGTTCAAAGATATGACTGGAAGGTGACTTCATTAATACAATTAATTGCATTAATTGTATTAATAATCTATCTTGAAATACGAGTCACATCATCTCTCAGATTAAAAATATTTTATCTGATTTTAATGTCACACATGTTAGTCATGACTTCAAAGAGTCAAACTCTGAGGCTGACAACCTAGCAAATGTGGGAGTTTATAGTGATGATGCTAGGAACTGGCAAGGACATCAAGGATTAAATATTGAAGTTATAAATCTTATAAGGTACGATCAAATACACCATAAACCCTAAACTACTACTAATGATGATGACAAGAAGAGATAGTTTTTATAGTTGCCTTAATTTTGGGTCTCGCACGCACGGTGGCAATTGCAATAATAATTTCACTTGTGGGAAAGATACTATCATTTCTTTTAAAAGGTGGCCCATTTTCACAATTTACTCACTCTTTTCTATTTTTTGTGATCTTGGCACTCATCCTGTGCGACATTCTAAAGTCTGGTCTACTCATAAAATGGGAGGCAAATTGAAATGTGAAGACCCCTTAGTCTATAAATGGAAAAAAGAGGCCGAGGTCTGGAATAGATTCAAGGAAGGAGGAGCCACTGATTATATGAATAGAATCCATGGTTATGACAAGGAAATCTCTAAAGAATTTTTGGATAGCTGGGATAACAAAAAAGTGACAATTTGTGGTAAGTCTTTCTATGTTACTGAGAGAGTAATTTTTGAAATTACGAGTCTTAAAATGTCAGGGTTGAAATACTATAGAAGTAGGGTTATGGAAAAAAATGTGGCTAGGATGTATCCTAAGACCCAGGGTGAAAGAGATCTTCTTGTCAAATAGTTAGGGGACTATGTCCTACAGTGTCATATGAAGCTTTTATGGAAAAAACTAGTCAAAGATATCATGCAATATTTTACACTTGAGGGTCGATACACTAGGGTTTACAATTTCCATTTTATGCTTGTTAATCACTTCCACTACAATAGGAAAATTTCCTTCCCCTACCTTTTGCTCAAATCTTTGGGTAATAGCATTATGGAAAATAGGAAGAATCCAGAGAAACCTATCCTTCATGATGGGCTTATTCTGCTAATCTATGAGTATGCAAAATTTAGTCTACAGGATAACACCCAGGTCACTGGCTTGATCAGGGAGAATAAGGGAAAAAGACCTATGGCTAATGAAAGCAACACTCCAGGTAAAAAGAGGAAGGCCAAAGCCAACAATGTAGTTTTAGATCCTGCTAAGATTCTCATTGAGGAGGCTGGTATGGACACGAATAATGAAACTAAGGCTAAGGTGGAGGATGAAAAAGGTGATAAGGGTGAAGTGGCTAAATTACTCTATGAGGAAGCTGGTATGGATACAAAGGAGGAAACTGATTCTTAGGATAAGGGTGTTACTGCCTCCTCTCAGGAGATGGATAGCGACAACAATGGTAATACTGAGGACATGGACACGGAAGGACCTGTAGAAAACAAGGCACTAGAAGATACTAGTACCCATGGTGAGGTGCGTACTACCTCCCCAGCAAAGAATAATAGTGAGTCCAGCTTGAAGTCAAAAGCGAAGGTTACTCCTAACAATACTCTTATTCTGGTGAACTATGTTGACTCTTAGTCTAAAGAGTGTATGCTCTCTAGGGATAATTTTGAGAAGATTGAGGTTAATAAAAAAGAGGGGAATGATATAAAAGGAATAGAGAAAGCTAGAGAAAGCCATGATAAAGAGATAGTGAAAATCTAAGAGCCAACAAGATTTACGTAGGTAGTTAAAGAGCGGGCTGAGATGGACTATCAGCTAAATTCTTGGCTTCTTGAAGAAATCAAAGATATAAATGGTAATTATGATGATCTCTAGGACAGAGTGAATAAGATTGATCTGCTGCTTGCTAAAATGGTGACCAAGGCTACTATTGATAATGAGACCCAGGAGGAAGAAGCAGATAAAAGGCTGCTAGAGAAGCTAGAACTAAGGATTAATGCGATGGTTAATTTCTATCATAGGATGACTAAAAGCTATATTCAGAGTATTGAAGACGCAGTTAGCTGTATCATGAAAAATAACTATGAGGGCATGAAGGTAACTGAAAACAATTTAAGGGTGTTGCTCTTGGTGCTAGATGGGAACACTACTCCCATTACTATGGATGATGATACTGCTATAGACCCCAGCATTGCTGGTCCTGGGACTTGTACTAGAGAAAATTCTAAAAAGGTGAAAACCAGTAGCACTAAGGAAATAAAGGATCTCAGAGAGGCCATCGAAAAATATAAGATGGTGATGGATGACTCTGCGGAGATTATGGAAAAAGTGACCTAACTATTTTTGGGCTTGTAATTCTCATTAGTTTAGCTTCTCTTTGTTGGTAGTTTGTGTTGGGGGGGTTTCTATTGTATCCATCTTTTTCCCCTAGCAGTTTTTTTTTGTTGTCTTTCCCTTTTTGTGGTGCTTCTCCTACATATGTTTTATTCTAAATTATACAGGGTTACGGTTCCCTTCAAAAACTATTTTAACCTCAATCAAAAACAAGTTTTGGATTGATGATCACATGACATTTTTGCAGGGAACGATTCTTTTTATAAAGCGCTTCATGAATCGACATTAAATATTTTTGGTCCCACCATACGTACAAGGTGGAACATCACAAGTGAACTAACCCTATCTCACTATTTTTATTTCATATCATTAATTGGTACAATATTTTTCATTTCATTCCATTTCTTTTACTATATTCGTAGTACATAACTTTAGTTAATTTTTCTATCTAAAAGTTTTTAGTTTTTTCTTAAAAGGTGGAACTTACACGAAAAAAAATTAAAAGAACATCTCATAAAAGATTTACAACATGAGTTTGGTAATAACATTTTTGAGGAGAATTTTTTTTTAGAAAAAGATAACAAACATCTTAAGACTATGAGGGACACATATAAAAGGAGTCTTGTCCACAACCCAAAGTACGAGTGTCCTCCCTTTATTTCATTGAGGCATTGGAATGAATTCATTTTTGATGCAAAGGAGAAAGGGGATACTCAAAGAGGAATTGCACCACCAAATGAGAAAATAATGTATGCGAGAGTATTAACTACTATTAGAATATAAGTATGCACTAATTAGTGTTCTTTATATCTATATAATCTAACATATTTCAAACTCTTCATAGGTTGCAAGACACATCAAAGGCTAAAAAGACCAAACTATGAAAGATTAGCCAGCACAAACTTGGCTCTGGTGGTTACTCAAAAATTCAAGCATGAATTGTAAGTAGTAGTAAATGAAATAATGGATCTAAATTTTTATAAATCACAAATAATTTTGTTTAATCAAAAAATGTAGGGCTTAGAATTTAATTTAGAGGCCACCAAAGAACACAAAAATATTTCCTTCATGGAAGGCTATCAAGCCGTGGCTGAACGCCTACGCCAAGCTTCCACTGGCCCAACCCAAGAGTCTCCTGCATTGGTTGAATAGGTAAATATGGAAAATGAAAATATTTGAAATTGAATACTTGAGAAACAATCTATTTGATGTTAATTTCAAACAAAAATTAACTATTTTTGTTTTCTAAAAGAAAACAATGATAACAATGTGCATGGCATTGCAATACAGCCTTGTAATCCTAACACACAACCTACGCCGCATGACGAAGGCCCTAATGTGGATCACAGTGTCGATGGAGGTGTTCATTTTCTATTGAAAATTAATTATGTAATTATTAATACAATTTAACATCTAAATTTGAAATAGTACCTACAATGTCAAATTTGATATTTGTGCTCTTTAAGCTATTTAATGTTTTTCTCAATCTGAGTAAGTTTTCTTTCTTCTTTGTTGTCATATTCAATTGAAATACTTCATATTTCACCACCCTTGACGACCATGTTGAATGAAGGGTCTAAATGACCTTCTCAATTCTCTTTGGTTCTTCTAGATCATGACTATCTTCTATCATTGGGCATCTTTTGACTACTTGGAAAACCAAAAAAACCTCTTCAATGTTGTAGGATGAAACCATGGTACCCTTGTGGCTATTCTTCATTCATTTTAGACTTCCTTTTTATGGTTTTCATGTTTAGAAGACTGTCAAAGGCTCACTATTCATCATGTCACTGATATATTGATACTTTATGATAATTCTCCTACCTAGGCCCACTATATTTTCATATATGCTCTGCATTGTTCACTAGCAATACGTTGACACCTTTCATGCATAGTATTATTGACTACCCCATTCTTGTGACTATCATATCTTTCTTGCATATCACTATTGCATTGTATTATCCAACATATCTTTCATATTCCTTAACAGTTAGCGTTATTTAAGGTCTTAAACTTTTTCTCCATACCATTTCCTTGCTAAAGTAGAATGTAGAACTTATTCTCAAAACTAGAAAATATCACTCACATCCTTTTCTTGCATGGAATGTCAATAAAATTCTCTATGATAGTTCAAATTAGTTATTTTTGACAGATATTTCTCTTAAATCACCATCACTTTGATAATTATCACTACTGTAGCATCCTTATTATATCTCCTTTTGATTGTAATGAAAAAATGTTAGGGTCTTTACCGTGTCTTTGATAACAAAGTATTCATAGGTAATTGTACCTTGCCTTTAACACACTACCTACCTTTCAAAGCACATCTCCTTTTGTGACTATGAAAACCCTAACCATGTTTACCATTTTTGAATTTTATTTGTTCTTATCTATCATTGAATTTCATATACACTATCACCTAAGGCCCCTTGAAGGATAATACTAACCCATTGCACTAAGAGTCAACACTTTAATGTCATTTGGAAAGTAACTAGCATCTAAAAAGGATTTTCACTGTCTTCTAGACCTTTCTACCTTAAAATACATGCCTATCCCTTTATGACTCTCTATTGACCTGGTTATACTTTATAGGGATATTCTTCATTTATGTATTCTTAACCTGGCACATGTCACTGTTCATGACTGTCCTTTTGGATCTGTATTTTTTCTTCAAAAACCCTATTGTTACATACCCTACTTAATTGTTCAAGACTTTTGCAGACACAAGAAATTGTGTATTATCTGATAGTTGTCTTGGTTTCATCTGGGATAAAAAAAATCAATAAGCTCTTCAATTATGAATTTTCTCTTTTATCTACAACTCATCCTTAATACTAGTATTATCTTTTTCATCATTTATAATATGAGATTATGTTCCATATTACATCAAATTTAGACATTCTTTTGTTGTCTTTTGCAGTCTATTTTTTCCTTTATCCATGAATGTTGCTTCCTCTACATAATATTTTTCACTTGTCATCCCAATGTAGGTTCTATGATTTTCTTAGCAATCTTTATCTAACAACAAACAATATAGTGCCCACTTCCCAAATTCCCATTATGTTGCACAACAAAAATAAGCCCATATGATTTCCTATGCATCTAGGATTGTCTAGACCATTTGTATAATTATTCCCATTTTGATATTTTATGGTCTATAAATGTGAAACAAAGATGTACCACATGACAATCTATAGGAACATCAATTAATTTAGAAAGGGAATAATCAATTAACGAGAAATCACATTAAATTCATTTCACTCCCCTTTATTGTGTAATTTAGGGCATAATCAATTACCTGCATCTCTCGATAATGATGAAATTCATTTTTAGATCCAAGGGAAATACTTGGGGTTTTCACATTGTTTCAAAAACAACCAACACTTCCATTTCTAAAAATTCCAATATTACTTTATAAGAAATAAGTATGCAACTAATTTTTTTAATCTAATATTTTACTACAAAGCACTATTTTTTACTAGGTAATAAATATTTTTCCTGCCAAGTATAAAGATTGTATTAATATGGGTTGGATAGTTACAAAACCAAATGCCTCTGAGTTGAAACAAAATACAAACTATGATCATTTTATATTGACAAATCCAATTTTCTGAGAGCTCAAAACCACTAGCAGCTAGAGAACCTAACTTATGCTAGAGATAACAAAGATAAAACAAAGAAATAGAAAAGTAGGGCTTCCTAAGCATAACATAAATATAGAAGTCCATTAGGGAGAGAAACTATAAAATATATTCAATCCATTAAAATTTCCCTTTTTACTAAATTTCTCTTTCAAATAAGTATTAGCATTGGTATTGAGGATGTAAATATTAGAAGCCAAAATTTCAAAATCAACAATAGTTGTAGTGGATTACAACCTAATTGACCAGGTAACAAAATCTTCAGTTGTCAAGCTATTTTCCTCTGTCTTCACTTGGTTCAACATTTTCCCTTATTTTCAAGACATCGCTTATCATTTCAGCCAAGGAATTGTCATGTTTGGAGCTCCTCAGACTTAAAATGTCTATTTTATTTTTAGATAATTATGTACAAACATAAAAACAAAATCATCTTCTTGCGTTGATTTCTAGAATATGCTTCAATTTTCTTTGTAGTTTTAACAATCTCACTTGCATCTCTAGTATGACTGGAAGAGACAATGGACTATTATGCTCACAAAATATATTTGGAAATTCCTCTTCTCTGATATGACCGAAGGAGACAAAAGGGCCAAAATTCATAGTTTTTGTGCCATTAATAGACAAACTATGTTCAAGATATTATCCGATTAAAAGGGATAATTATATTCTTTTTACTACTCCCTTCTTATGCTTTATCTTCAACCAACCTTCTCCACAACACTATGCCTTCATCTTTATCTTCAACAAACCTTTATCATAGGAATTTTTCTTCTATTGCTTTCATCTTTTCTTCTCATCGTGTTTTTCAAGAATAAATGTATGGGTCAACATCTTATACAATTATTGCATAAGATAAACAAACAAATTTATTCTTTAATCTATGATATGGAATTGAGACTTCATTAATTCTTGTTTTGCAATCAACAAACTTCAATGTTACCTTATTTGTGCATGTCTTTTATCAAATTGAATGTATATTAACATTGTTCTATTAAATATTCCTTGCACGGTCTCATATCATTTAATATGTATCATTACTACTATAGAGCCACACTTTAAATCCTTTTGTAGCCTATGAATTTCCTAGTGAGCTGGATGCTTCACTCGATTTACATATGATTGGAATCAAAGTCTGATCATCCTTTTTTAAGTCAACATTACAATAATGTATAACTACTATCACCTTACATGTTCTTTTATAATAGCAGAAAACCCCCCTTAATAGTTAGCTTTTGGTTTCTTGTGCCTTCAAGAAAGATTGTTTCTTTTCTCTAATCCAAGTTACCCATTTAGTGTAATTAAGAAGATAAGTTTTGGACTTAGTCTTCTGAAGATAAATTGTTAGAGAATCTATTTTATAAGAGGAAACCATGAACTAGGAAACACTCTACTTCAAATATTATAAATTAAGTTATTATGCTAGTATCTCTCAACCAAATTAATTGGACTTTATATTGTAATTTTTCATTTTTTTAAATGGAGTCTCTCATCGTAATTTTGACAAATAAATGCTATTCCATGTTCTTTGATCACCACCCAATTTGGAATTTACCTATCCTTGATGAGAGCGCTATCCTATAGAATGATTTCTAGATATCATCATTCATTCTATTAACTATTACAACTTTGTCATTCCATAGATGATAATATCATTCTTTTATTTCATAAATTTGTTAAACAATTCACATGTGTTATTTCACCTCCACATTCCACATACATGTCTATGTGAGCTTTTCATCAATAATGTCAAATAATTTTTTTACCCCATATAAACCTCTTATATCCATCTTATTATTTCCGCTCACCCATTCAAGTCTACATAGCACAATACTAAGGAAGCATATATAAAAATTAGTGAATTTGTTTATATATCTAGGAGTGTTATTTAGAAAGTTGATTAAGGAGTTAACTAGTAGTTCTTATAGTGCTTGTTAAGTATACAAATTCATATTTCCAATTAATTTACATGGTAAACATTAAATTCATATAGGATTTATTGTATTCTTTCATTAATAACTTGCCAAAATAGTATCACTATTCTTAGATAATAAATTTGGATTTTTTCTATGGAAGGGTTATTTAAGTTAATAAGACATTTTTAATGTATTATGGTTTTCTGTTAGGAATCATAAAAATGAAGTAGAGAAAATGAAAGAATCCAAGTGTGAGTGCATGAAAGGAATTTACCAAGTTCACCAAGAGAGATAGAGAGGAATTTCTTCAAAGTATCAATCCCAAATATCACCACAATGCTCCAAGAACCAAGACAAGAACACAAGGATTTGAAAGGGGAAAAAAAATAAAAACCCCTTGTGAAGAATATGAATATGGGACAAGGCCTAAAGAATGAGAGAAATGAGCTTAATACAATATTGAGAGAAATATGAGAATGTGAGGAGAAGTGAGAAAGAAGAGAAGATTCTTAGACAAGTGTGTGAGAGGCATCTCTTAAATAGAGATGAGTGGAGGAGTTTTCATGTAACTCCCATCTTCTATGAATGCCACATTCATATTGTGTGTGTGAAAAATGTGAGATTCCTCGTAAGGAGGAATATCTAATTTCCTTATTAAAGGAATTACAAAATTGTGACATGTCCTCCTACTTAGACTAGAGGACAAATACAAATAAGGATACCTTGGTTTATTCTTTAATTACATATTTTAAACTAAGGAAAGATGAAATTCTAACACCCCCCTTTAATATTTACTTGGGGGATTTACATCGAGGGGTATCAAACCCAAATTTTTACAATGAAATTAAAATTTCTCTCTAGAAAGAGGCTTTGTCAAAATATCTGCAACTTGATCTTGACCCTTGCAATAGATCAGGGATACTTTATTTTCTTCAATTTGCTCTCAAATGAAGTGGTGGTGGAGATAAATGTGCTTTGAATTTGCATGGTAGAACATATTCTTTTCCAAGGCTATTGGACTTGGATTGTCACAATATAAAGGTGTAGGTTCTTGTTGAGATAGACCTAGATCTTTAAGAATTCTTCTAAGCCATAAGGATTCTTTGGAAGCATTAATACAACTTTTGTATTCAGTTTCGGTAGAACATAGTGAAATAGATTGATCTTTTTTACTTTTCCAAGATATAGCACCTGAACCTAGAAAAAAACAATACCCAAAACTAGATTTCCCATCATTGGGGTCTCCACCTAAATCTGAATCAGTAAATCCTTTTAATGTAAAATCAGAATTTGCATCATAAAATAAACCTACATCAAGAGTACCTTTAATACACCTTAATTTTCTTTTAGCAATTTTGAAGTGATTTTGTTGAGGTTTGGACATATATATTGAAACTAAACCAACACTAAAAGATATATCAGGTTTAGTGAGAATTAGATAATTTATACTTCCAACAAGTTGTCTATAAGGAGTAGCATCTATAAATGGAGTTTCCATATCTATCATTAACTTAGTTCCTAGTTCACATGGAATTGAAACATGATTAGCATCATTCATATGAATTTTATCAAGAAGATATTTAGCATATTTAATTTGTGAAATAAAAATACCCTTAGGTGTTTGCCAAATTTTCATTCCTAAGAAATAATGAAGAAGTCCTAAATCAGTCATTTGAAATTTTTGGTCAAGTTGAGACTTAATATCTGAAATTAAATGGTTAGAAATTGAAGTAAGAATCAAATCATCAACATAAAGAATGATAATAATAATTTCATCTTCACTATGCTTGATATACAAGTTAGGATCATTTTTACTTCTATAAAAAGCTTGAGAAATAAAGAAAGCATTGATTTTAGAATACCATTCTCTAGGAGATTATTTTAGATCGTAGATAGATTTCTTTAGTTTACATACAAGATGTTCATTACCTTCTTTAATAAAACTAGGAGGTTGAGACATATATATTTATTCATGCAAATTACCATTTAAAACATCACTTTTAACATCCATTTGATGAATAGGCCAATTCATTTTAGCAGCTAAAGAAAGAACAACTTTAATAGTAGGCATTTTTGCAACAAGATAAAAGGTCTCATTATAATGTATTCCTTCAACTTGAGAGAAACCTCTTGCTACTATTCTAGCTTTAAACTTACTAATTTCATTATTTGTATTCAACTTAGTTTTATATAACCATTTACATGAAACAAGATTTTTTCCATGAGGTAAGATTTTTTAAACTATCATATTCATCTTCCATAGAACTTTGCCAATGAGGTTGATTTTTAGCTTGAGAAAAAGTTTGAGGATCTTTAGAATGCATAAGAAAAGACATCAAAGCATAATTGCAATAATTAAGTCTCCTAGGTCTAATACCACCCATTCTAGTAGTATAATCATCACCTTCATTAAGTAAATATTTAAACCATTTAGGATTTCTCTTAGAAGTAATGGAAATATCACTGTGAGGAGTAAATTCATTATTTTCATCATCAATATGAGGATTAAATTCATCATTATCATCATGAACAACATTATCACTATCATGAGAAAAATTATCACTAGGAGGAGTAGAAATATTCTTACCATCATCATCATCATCATCATCATCATCATCATCATCATCATATTTCTTAATACTAGTAGGAATAGAAATAGGTAAATTAGGAGTAGGGTTTACAATAGGAGGTTGGTCCTCCAAAAGATCAATAATACTCCCTTTAAATTCATCATCTTTGACCTTGGAAGAATCATGAACTTCATTTTCTGCAATAACATCTCTTGCAATATGAACCTTGTTAGTAGTAGGATCATAAACTATATAACCTTTAGTAGATTCATCATACCCAATAAAATTAAATGAAGAAGATTTAGAATCAAGTTTATGCCTTTTTTGTTTAGGTGTGTGAACATAAGAAATAGATCTAAAAAATTTCAAATGTTTTAAATTTGGTTTCCTACTGGACCAACTTTCCTCAGGGGTTATATTTTGCAAAGCTTTAGTAGGAGTTCTATTAATAATATAAGTGGCACAAGCCATTGCTTCAGCCCAAAACTTGTAATGCATATTTTTAGCATGTAACATACATCTAGCCATTTCCACAATAGTTCTATGTTTCCTTTCCGCCAGACCATTTTTTTGTGGTGTATAAGGAACAATAAGCTAATGTTTTATACCAAAAGATCTTAAGTAAGAATGAAAAGAATTATTAACATATTTAGTACCATTATATGTTCTAAGTATTTTAAGTTTAAAACTAAATTTCCTTTCCAAAAACATATGAAATTCAAAAAATGTGTCAAGTACTTGATCTTTAGTATGCAAAAAATAAATCCAAACTCTTCTAGTAAAATAATCCAAAAAGGTTAGAGCATACTTTGAACCTTGTATGGATATGTTCTCCATTGGACCCAAAAGATCACTATGAATAAGATCTAACTTATGAGATGCCCTTCATGAAGTACCATGAGGAAAGAGATCCCTTTTCATTTTTCCACTCATGCACCCTGTGCATGTAATTTTAGATGGAATAATATGAGGTAAACCTTCAACCATGTTAGATTGTTGCATCAAAATAATATAATCGGAATTCAAATGGCCAAGCCTTTCATGTCATACATTGAAATCAATATTAACTTTCAAAGAGTACCTTGAAGAGACAAACTCATAGAATTTAAACAAGTTATCATGATCCATCTTAGCATTAGCAACAACATAATCAGTGTTAGGATCAATAATATAGCACATATCCTTATGAAGTTCAACTTTGTAATCTTGGCATAATTGAGCAACTGAAAGGAGATTATACTTCAATTCAGGAACATAAAGAACATTGTGTAAATTTCCATTTGAAACATTAAAATCACCAAATCCATCGACTTTGCAACTATGATCATTAGCTAATTGAATAGGAATATTAGTAGTATCAGGTTGGAAAGAATACTTCTCTATGATATGTAACATGATGAGAAGTGCCACTATTAATAATCCATTATAAAGCATGAGAAGCTTTATAACAAGCAATAAAAGCACAACAAGATTGATTACCTTGAGATTTGAAGTTATTTTGATTATTTTTATGAATGGGCTTCTTATGATTTTTCTTTTTAAAACAAACATTAGTTAGGTGACCATGTTTACCACAATAAGTACAATGTTGTTTTCTATTTTGTTGATTATTGTAATTATTGTTATTATTATATGATGGCCTAGAATTAGACATGTTGTTTGAATAATTATTATTATGATTATTTTTATTTGAATAAACATTATTATGATTATTTTTGTTATGATAGTTATTTTTGTTATTAGAATAATTATTATTATGATGATTATTATTAGAAGTATGAGATTTGTTACTTTGATTTTGAGATTTAGAAACAAAAGCATGTTTAAAATATTTAATGGTACCAAATTGCAATAATTTAGCTTCCTCTTGACGTAACAAATTTTGAAAAATAGCATAAGTTAAATGAAGAGCTAAGTTAGTAATTGCAAGCTGAGAGTGAATATTAGTGATAAATTGCTGAAACTCTTTAGGAAGGCATTTCTTAAGAATAATAGTAATTATATAGTATCACTTAAACTAACATTGACACCACTTAGTTGAGTTTTAATTGCATCAAACTTGAGTAAAAATTTATCCATATTTTTAAAATCATTATACCTTAAGTCCTCCAAGTTGTCCTGGAGTTGAATCTTAAGGGATTCAGATGAGTTGTCATACGTCTGTTTTTAAAATGACCCATGCTTCATGAGCTTTGGTGCAATGTCCAATTAGGACATAAAGATCAGGAACGATTCAAAGACCAATCAAACCAAGAGCTTCTTTATTTTTTGTTTTCCAAGCATCATTTTCTAGTTGTGAAGAAATGTTAGCTGGTTCAATGGAAGCATCTGTAGAAACTTCATGTAGATGTTTAAAATGAAATAGAAATGAAACATGAGTTTTTCATTGATGGTAATTTGAACTATTTAGTTTGATTTTAGGAATAAGAGTAGACATGATTAATGATCAAATTATCTTAAACAAAGTGAATTACAATGAAAAGATATTAAATAATTACTTAAAGATCAAAAAATATAAATTTAATTTTAATGTAACTTACAATAAAATGGTTAAATACTGATATATAAAAAAATTAAATTTTTAATTTAAATTGAGGAACAAATTTTAATTACCACTAAATAAAAAAATAAAAATTGAAATAAGTTAGAATTGATCCAAAGAACTTAGGAATGAAATGATAAGAATTAAAATTAAGGAGGAAAAATGTTTGAGCAATTAAACTTTTTTTTGTGAAAATAAAGATTTGACCAGATTTTTAAAAAAAATGAGTCAAAGATAATATGGAATCGTTCAAACTAGAAAGAATGAATATGCTAAATAAGGAGAATTAAATGGTTATCCTGCAAAATAAAGTAAAAAGAGGTTAGAAAAGTGCAATGATAGGAATAATGTTCCACCTGCAATGACAAAAAATGTTAAACAAAACTATAGAGCTCCAACTTTAAACCAATCTCCAGTTAGATGCATAGAGAGAATGAACCAATAAAATAATAGTTTTATGAGAAGAGATGCTCAACAAACATAATAACCAAGGATGTGCTATGCCAAGAAAAAGAATATATTGGACAGAAGTATAAACTGTCAAGTCTGCGCAAGGAAAAGGTTTAAAACCAAAACAGATAAAAAAGATAGAAGATTGTGGAATTCTTATTAGAAATGATTTGAAATGAATATATTAAACTACACAATGATTTAAAAGATTAGGATAAACAATATTAAAAATGTAAGTTTAAACTACACAGGCTGCGTGAGTATAAAATGAATAAGCTGTAAAGATATAATATGCTCTGCTAGAAGATTAAAAATACTATATAGTCTGTGTAGGAAAATGGAATAAAAATATTATATTTAAAAGTTATATTAAAAGACCATATGTTGCACTGTAAAAGTTTGCTGGAATAATTATTAAAACAAGAGTTTGCTGCAAAGTAAGAACCAAGGCACTCTAAGGTAATAGCACATGAGTTAAAGAAAAAGCTACCCAATGGAAGGATAAAGCAGAGCTAAGAGCTATAAGAAAACAACAAGGATAAGCTACATAGGTAATAATACAAAATACAATGAATGATAAATGCTGCACAAAGTGAATAATATATGCTGCATGAGAAGGAGGATAGACTGCACTAAGAAAATGAATATATATGTTGCGCTATAAAACAAGGAGTAAACCATAGATATGTTGCACAATACTTGATTGAATAAATATTAATACAAGCTGCAATGAAATAAAAAGGTAAAGAAAAGCTATTTCAAAATATTATTTTAGAATATTAAACCAGAAATGTTGCGTTATCATTAAGAATGTTGACTGCAGAAATACAAAACAATCTCAGAGAAGGCAGCGATGAATGTTGAACACTAAAAAGAGAAGTTCCCTGTAGAGTTAGATAACCTCAAAGAATGAAAAAGACTTAGATTCTGTTGATCAAGGTAAAATCAAATATACGCTAAACTGCAGGCAAAGACACCGAGATTAGAGAAATATGTATATTTAAACCTACAAAGATAAATGAAAAACCAAAGATATATATGTTAAAATCAGATGAACAAAGATATATTAAAAAAAAAGAGATTAAGAAATAGATTTGAGTGATATATAATGTTAGACCTGCAATAAAAAATGTTAGATATACAAACTAAATATATAAATCTAGAGCTTAAAGTTAGAATGCTGAAATGTAGAATATGCAAACTAAAAAATCCCTTGCGGCTACCCGACAGAGGGTAAGATAGATCTTCTAAAAAACCTAAAAAGTAGATAAAAACACCTAGATCTAGCAGCAAGCCATCTAGAAAAGGTTAGATCTAAAAGAAATAATGAAGTAAGATGTTAGATTTGCAAAAAATAATAAAGTAAAACCTGCAAAAAAAATGGTTAGATAACAAAAATGCTTTCTCCTTCACAACTGAAATATCCTTCAAATTTCCCTACATGCAACAATCAAAAAATAAGGATTAAACCTTCTCTGATACCATGTTAGGAATCATAAAAATGAAGTAGAGAAAATGAAAGAATCCAAGTGTGAGTGCATGAAAGTAATTTACCAAATTCACCAAGAGAGATAGAGAGGAATTGCTTCAAAGTATCAAGCCAAAAGATTACCAGAATGCTCCAAGAACCAAGACAAGAACACAAGGATTTGAAAGGGGAAAAATAAGAAAAACCCCTTGTGAAGAATATGAATATGGCACAAGACCTAAAGAATGAGACCAATGAGCTCAATACAATATTGAGAGCAAGATGAGAATGTGAGAAGTGAGAAAGAAGAGAAGTTTCTTAGACAAGTGTGTGAGAGGCATCTCTTAAATAGAGATGAGTGGAGGATTTTGCATGTAACTCCCATCTTCTATGAATTCCACATTCATATTGTGTGTGTGACAAATGTGACCAGATTCCTCTTAAAGAGGAATATCTAATTTCCTTATTAAAGGAATTACAAAATTGTGACATGTCCTCCTACTTGGACTAGAGGTCAAATAAAAATAAGGATACCTTGGTTTATCCTTTAATCATATATTTTCAACCAAGGAAAGATTAAATTCTAACATTTTCTCCATCGAAGTTAATATTGGGTTAATTAAGAGGTATTAAGTGCACAATCCTTAACTCGTAATTATACTAATTTGTTTGTTAAATTAGAATAAAAGATTAATATATGTTATGATATGCTTTTATTAAATTTATTATACTATATATTGGTAATTTTAGTTTTAAATGTGGTTAGTAACATAGTTTGAGATTTAGATCATTAATTTGTTAAATTTGGAACAATGATGTTATAAAATTGTGTTTGATTATCTACTGATGAAGAAGATGTTCTTATGATAGGTTTAGTATCTTGAAAGCTATTAGCAATTATGTTAATGATAATTTAATGATGTCAGTATTACAATTTTCTGGCTATTAATCATTAAGATAGCACTATTAATCACTAGAAATTAGTAATTAATCATTATTCTTGGAATTGTTAATAGTGTTAATCAATATAAATATCTTCAACATAGGTATTATGACTAGTTTATTTTTTCAAATTCATTATTATGTTATTCATTTGGAATTTTATTGTAAGATAAGTGTAGGTTTAGCTATATTAACATCTTCATGGCATTGCAAAATACCATATATACATATCAAATTTTGAAAATATGGAATTTCCTTACTTGTACTAACATGTGTTACACGATATTCATTATATTGACACATGCAGATATAATTCACATAGGAGGGCATAATAGTGTATTAGCAAAATACTAGCATTACTTATGATCAGCCAAATAATTTTCATAACATATTTTTCACTAGAGGTATGATGATTTATTTTCTTCTTATTTTTATATCTTTGTAAGTTTTTAGGACAATGCAAGTGATAATTCGTTACATATAAAAACATTGCCACAGAAAATCAAAATATGTCAAAGAAATTGATCATAATAGAAACATAGAAATCAGATAACTATGTAGAGATAATGTGAATTGATTAAGTTTTGGATAATGTGCAACATTTTTGAGTTGACTCATTTAATTGGAGTGTTATAATTTATTTGTTTGACATACTTCATGTATTTCTTAATTGCAAATATACATGTAAAGAGATACTTAATAGTCTTGTAGATTATTTTTTGAATTGTGTTTGCAATGATTGTGACCTAATTTTAAGATTTTATGAGCTTTAATTAAATTTAATAATGTTTTGTGAATTGCAATATGATACATGAAAAGGACATGTATTTGTGTAAAATAAGGCTTTTGCTAATTAAAATCAATGTAAGTGGCAAAATTAGATGGTGAGTTGAATTGTTTGTGTGAAAAGATTAACACATTAATTAAATATATTCATAATGCATATAGTTTTCACACACAACAAATTGAATTTTCATTTGAATAGGAATATATGTTATCCTACAATATCAATGGTTTTCAATGATAGGAATCCAATTTTTGGTAAGAGGTTTCATAATGCATCTAAAATTGCAACTAGATGACAATACATTATTTATGAACTAATATTTGACATTGTAGGTACTATTCAAAGGAGAGCTTTCAGGTATGGTGCTTATTTTTATTTTGCTAGATCATTTGATTTATAGATAGAATTTTTAATATTTTAATATTTTTTTATGATTGCCTTGTTATATTTTTAACAACTAGCACATCTTTCATACTAGAAATAATAGGAGTTAAAAAATTTACATTGGAAAAATTAAAACACTCTCATGGAAAGATAAAAAAAATTTAAAATATTTCCATTGAAATTGATTGTAGCATGCATGTTAGCTAGTGTACTAAATTTTGTATTAGAAACTATGTATTTCTATGTGACAATAATTGTATATGCATCGTAAACACAAGACATTATGAAAATAAATAAAATCAACAAAAAAATATACAATGACCTAATCAAGAAAAAGAAAAAAAATTATACAAAATATTATTTATAGACTATAATTTAATGATAGTAAGAACAATGATAACGACACGATAGTAAGAACAATGATAAAAATACTGTTATTAATGTTCAAGAAAATATTATAATGGCTAAGTAATTAGATTTGTAAGCATTTTGGAGCATATTCTAATTCAACTACTATACTTTCAATGAAAAAATTAGTAAAAGGAAATATATTATGTATATTAATAGATGATAAATATACTAGGAATAATAGTCCACAAGACAACTGAGAGGGGGGGTGAATCAATTGTGATATAGATTATTAAACTTTATACTTTATAAACCAAATCTGCAAATGTAAATGATAACACAGTAAAAGACAACACCATAACACAATATTTGTTGTCAAGGAAACCATGTTAAAGGTAAAACCCCAGTGGGAATTAACACCCACAAATAATGTACTAAGAGTATAGTATCCCCGTTAAAAGATATTAGCCTTGTTAGTAGCTTGTTACAACATTACAGTACATAGTCCCTGTTAGGAGATAGAGCCTTTTAGGAGTCAAAGGAAATAGTAGGCTCACCGCCAAGGCACACTACCTAGAGAAGGTTAAAGCCACCCTCAAGGATTTACAATCCGCACAAGTGTATAAAGAAAATACACAATCAGAGAACTGTCTTCCAGCAACTGTATTTTCTTGATTAGTTCCAATGAAATATCAACTATGCTTGTGTCCAGCAGTCAACAAGCTTTGTAGCTTCCACACATGCCTTATCCTCTATTCTCTATCGCACTTCTCCACAAGAATTTATCTTTCATATATACCCTTACACAATAACTTATTAGGTTAGCCAGTTAAGCTTTCCTAATACATAGTTAATTAGGTCAACAAATAAAGGCTTTCCATCATACAAATAATTAAATAGCCCCTTGCTAGGATACACATGGTATCTAAGACAAGTATACAACATTTATAATTCATTACATATACTTCCAGATCTGCAATTCATGCTCACAATTAATTTCACACGCTACATGTCTGAAGTCGGCTAGGAAATAGGTCTTCTCCAGAATACATGCCACAAATGATATCATCAGTCTTAAATAAAAAATATAACTTAACCCATTACTCTAACATATGTTGGTTGTCCATCTATAAGCTCGCAAGTTCTGAAATATCTTCGCTAGAAAGATATACCCGAAACATAGAGACCTGCTCTGTCAAGAATCACAGTTGCAGTCCAGAAAACTAGTCTTCACCAAATGAACTGTAACATCCACATAATGTAACATAAATTTAAGAGACCTTATGAATAAGGTTAGCACACATCCTTTTTCATAAATCCAACTTTGATTGTTCTGAATCATTCATACAGTGTCTGTACACTCATTCCAGTTAAGTAGCTAGTATGTCTTCTCCATAGGAATATATGTCAACATCAGTGACAAAACATGAATATCAAAAGCATGATCAGTAACCAAAACTGATATCATCCAACAATCTCCCCCTTTGGAATTGATGGCAACATATGAGAAAATCCATATGCATCAACCCATATGTACTCTCTGTCAATACAATCTTCTCAATATCCTCAACATAAATCTCCCCAAAACCGTAGGGATTTTCTCATAGATTCCTTCCCCCTTTGGAAGCAATGGAAAAGGGTGCCATAATTCACTTATAGTCTTCTGTAAGATGTATCTTTTTAAATATTCATGTGCAATCAGCTAGGTTCAAGATCACCTAAATGTAGTCCAGTATTTTTCTGCGATCACCCCCCTAAGGACTAGATCCATACATCAAGTCCAGAGAATGATATAGCTCTGAGATCCACTAGAGTGATGCACATTTAAATCATTTATTTTTCCCTAGGAGGGGCCATCACCGCAAGTATGCCTATGAGATATTCAAAAGCATCTTTTGGCAAAAGTTTGGTAAATATATCTGCTATCTATTCCTTTGTGCTAATATACTCCAGTTTAATCTCTCTGTCTACTACCTTCTCTCTCAAGAAATGATACTTGATGGAAATATGTTTAGTCTTTGAATGCATTACAAGATTCTTTGACATATTCACTGTGCTAGTGTTATCACAATGGATAACCACTAGTTATTTGAAAATATTTCGATGTCCTTCAGCATTTGTATCATCCAAACAACTTGTGTATAGTTTATTATAGCAACAACATACTCTGACTCAATAGTAGATTGAGCAATACAGTTTTGCTTCTTTCTCACCCTAGAAACCAACCTCTTTCCAAGGAAAAATGCTCCACCACTTGTGCTCTTCCTTTCATCTACATTACCTGCCTAATCAGCATCAGTAAAAGCCTGCAATGTAAAATCATCAGATTTTTCATACCATAATCCATACTCTACTATTTCTTTCAAATATCTAAAAATTCTTTTCACAGCAGCAAAGTGTGTCTCTTTAGGAAATGCCTGATATCTAGCCACAATTCCAAATACATTTGTAATATCTTGTCTAGTGTGTGTCAAATATTGTAGACCTCCAATCATTGATCTGTACTTAGTCTTCCCAACACTTTGAGTCTCATCACTTTTATTTAGTTTGTTCCATGTCACCATGGGTGTACCAATAGGTTTACAATCTTCTATTCCAAATTTCTTCAACATTTCCTTAAGTTACTTGGTTTGAGATATAAATATGCCATTCTTACTTTGATTAATTTGCAAAGAAAGAAAAAATTTCATCTCACCAATCATTGACATCTCAAACTCATTCTCTATTTCTTTAGTAAACTTCTTACTGATTTTTTCATTGCCTCCAAAAATGATATCATAAAAAAAAAATTCTATAATAAAGATTCCATCTTCATCAGTTCTTAAATGTAAATTATTGTCTGCATTACCTTTTCTGAAACCAAGATGAAGTAGATGTTTATCTAGTCTTGCATACCATGCCCTCGGTGCTTGTTTCAGTCCATATAGTTCCTTCTTCAGTCTACAAACCATGTTTTCATCATCTATCAAAGGAAAACCATTAGGTTTCTCAATGTACACTTCGTCTTCTAGATCACCATTCAAGAATGCTGATTTCACATCCATCTCATACACTTTGAAGTCTTTATGTGCAACATAAGCAAGGAATAGTCTCATAGCTTCCAGTCTAGCAACAAGTGAAAATTTTTCTTCATAGTTTATGTGTTCTTTTTGTGAGTAGCCTTTACATACCAGTCTAGCCTTATTTCTTACCACTGTGCCTTCCTCATCCATTTTGTTTCTGAAAACCCACTTAGTACCAACCACATTCTTGTTCTTAGGTCTTGGAACCAATTCCCAAGTATTGTTCTTCTTTATCTATTCTAGTTCTTCTTCCATGGCTTTAGTCCAAGATTGATCTTTACATGCTTCATCAATAGTCTTGGGTTCAAATTGAGAAATCGAAAAAATCTCATCTCTAACTTTAGATCTAGTCATCATGCCTATGCTTGCATCACCAATAATTTGATCTTCAGGGTGGTTTTTCTTGACATACCTTGGTGTTTTTAATGTCTCAGTAGCTTCTTCCTATTCTTCTTCTTCAATCTCATTCTTGATCATCAAGGATCCTTCAGGTTCAACAATAACTTCTCTTGATTCTATTATCTGACCACAATCATACATTCTTTCTTGAATTTGAAATTTCTCATCTATCCTCACATTGGCGCTTTCAATTAGTTTCCTTAGTCTTAGATTGAAACATTTATATGCTTTACTCTTAGTGGAATAACCAAGAAATATTCCTTCATCACTTCTAGCATCAAACTTTCCTTTCTAATCATCTCTTTTGATATAACATTTACTACCAAATATTCTGAAATATTTCACAGTAGGTGCATGATCAAACCATAATTCATAAGGAGTTTTATTTGTACCTTCTATGATCTGAATTATGTTTAATGTGTACATAGAAGTACCAACTGCTTCTCTCCAATGAACATGTGATACATTTCCTTCCAGAAACATAGTCCTTGCAACATCTAATATGGTTCTATTTCTTCGCTCTTCTATTCCATTCTTTTGTGGAGTTATAGGAGCTGAAGTCTGTCTATGTAATCCATTTTCTTCATAATATGTATTAAACGGTTCTACTATAAACTCTCGTCCTCTGTCTGATCTCAAACATTTCATATTTAAACCATATTCATTCGCAAATTTTTCTTTGAACAACTTGAACTTGTCAAATGCTTCAGATCCTCTCTCAAATATGTAACCCACATCATTCTAGAAAAGTCATCAACAAAAAGTATAAAATAAGTCATCAACAAAAAGTATAAAATACCTTTCACCATAGTATGATCTTATTCTTGTAGGACCACATAGATCTGTATGCACTAGATCCAACTTCCCTTTTGCTGAATAATCTTTTCTCTTGAAATTTCTTCGATTCTGTTTCCCCACAACACATTCTCTACACATATTGTTAGATGTATTTACTATTTTAGGTAGATCTCTTACTGCTTTTGTCATGCATATGTTCATCATCTTTAATAGCAATAAATCCAATTTCATCATAATCACCATTCTCATAATCAGATATACCTTCACTAGCATAATAACATTCCTTATCCTTTGAGAACTTAGACTTGAAAAACTTAGGTTTGTTCTTTGGAATTCTTGTAGGACATGTAGATGCAAAATGACTGATCTTGTTACATGAAAAAACATTTCAAAGGTAATTTTCCCTCAAACTTACCCATACCTCTCTTTTCTCTTCTATCATTCAGTGCAACAATTTCATCTAGCTTTCTGTCTTCTTCTTGTATCTATTCCCATTCATCAGCATAGGCTCCAAGTTCTTCTTTTAGATCATTATTGCTTGTGCTTGCATTTCTAGGTAAGATTCTTTTGCTTTTGTGCATGGTTTCTTTGAATGCTGACTCAACCTTAGGTAGAGTGTCTCCCAATTCTGTGGCTTCAAATGCAGTTAGCTTGCCAATCAACATCTCTCTGGTGAATTTTGGTGTCAAAGGTACGATTTCCTCTATAGCCTGAACCTTGGTTCTATATGTAGGTGTCAAAGATCTGAGTATCTTTGCAATAACTTCTTTGTCACTATAAATTCCTCTAGAGTTCCTAATACCAGTCACTACCTCAGTAATTATCTATGCATATGATCTTATGTTCTCATCTTATTTCATCTTTAGTGATTCCATCTTTTTCTTCCAGTTCTGTAACTTTTCTTGCTTTGTAAATTTGTCTCCAACATATAGTGCTTCCAGTCTTGACCATATTTCATGTGCCGAGTCAAAATCCTTTACTTCAATAAATTCACCTTCTAATAATGTGTTGATTAAGGATTCCCTTCCAACCATATTGCATGAGAATAGCTTCTTTTGATCATCATTGGCTTTCTCTAATTCATCCTTAGTCGCTATCTTTTCCTTCTTCTTTGTTATCATCCAGTAGTCAATTCCCAGACATAACAAATGTGTTCACATCTTGTTCTGCCAACTGTCAAATTTTTTAGAGTAAAACTTTGGACTATCCTTCCTATAGTAAGTCATCTTTAAGATCACCTCAAGCTTTTAAAATTTCTCTCTGAGGACCAATAGCTTTGATACCAATTGTTAGGAATAACAGTCCACAAGACAACTGAGAGGGGCAGTGAATTAGTTGTGATATAGATTATTAAAATTTATACTTTATAAACCAAATCTACAAATGTAAATCATAATATAGTAATATAAAACACCATAACACAATATTTTTTTTAGAGGAAACCCTATTAAAGGTGAAACCTCGGTGGGAATTAACACCCACAAATAATGTACTGAGAGTATAGTATCCATGTTAAAAGATATTAGCCCTGTTAGAAGCTTGTTACAACATTATAGTAAACAGTCCCTGTTAGGATTCAAAGGAAATAGTAGGCTCACTGCCAAGTCACACTACCCATAGAAGGTTAACGCACCCTCAAGGATTTACAATCCGCACAAGTGTATAAAGAAAATACACAATCAGAGAACTGTCTACCAATAACTATCTTTGCTTGATTAGTTGAAATGAAGTATCAACTCTGCTTGCATCCAGCTATCAACAATATTTTCATCTTCCACACATGCCTTCTCCATTTTTCTCTATCACACATCTCCATAAGAATTTATCTTTCATATATACCCTTACACAATAACTTATTAGGTCAGCCAGTTAAGCTTTCCTAATACATAATTAATTAGGTCAGCCAATTAAGGATTTCCATTATACAAATAATTACATAGCCCCTTGCTAAGATACACACAGTATCTAAGACAAGTATACAAAATTTATAATTCATTACATATACTTCTAGATCTACAATTCATGCTCACAATTAATTTCACACGCTACATGTCTGAAGTCGGCCAGGAAATATGTCTTCTCCAGAATACACGACACAAATAACATCATCAGTCTTCAATCAACAATCAAACATAAACAATTACTGTAACATATGTCAGTTGGCCATCCATAAGTTTGCAAGTTCTGAAATATCTCCACCAAAAATATATACCCAAAACACAGAGACCTTCTCTTTCTAGAATCACAGTTGCATCCAGAAAACCAGTCTTCACAAAATGAATTGTAACATCCACATAATGTAACATAAAGTCAAGTGACCTTAGGAATAAGGTTAGCACACGTCCTTCAACATAAATCCAACTTTGATCATTTTGAATCATCCGTACATTTACCATACACTCATTGCAGTTAAGTAGCCAGTCTGTCTTCTCCATAGAAATATATGTTGACATCAGTGACAAAAGATGAATATCAACAACATTATTAGTAACCAAAAATGATATCATCCAACACAATATATATATATATATAAAATGAATATGTCATCACACTTTTGACGACCATCAACTAGATCAATGAAATGCTTTGATCAGAACTCTACAATCTCAATGCATTTTGACATTACTATTTTGACGACCATCAAATAGATCAACAGACTACTTCGACCAGAATGCCATAGTTTCAATGCATTCTGATGTCTCTATTTTGATGACGATAACAATGATCAACAAAAAAATTTGACCGAAATGTCATAGTCTCAACACATTCTGAATTTGATAGTTTGATGATGATGACAATGATCAACAAACTATTTTGACCAGAAGGCCACAATCTCAACGCATTCTAAAGTCGATGGTTTGACGAAAATCAAAATAATCAATGAACTGCTTTGACAAGAATGCCACAATCTCAACACATTCTAAATTTGATATTTTGATGACAATGACAATGCGTAGTGGACTGCATCAACCAGGAATGCCACAGTCTCAATGCATTTTGAAGTCGATAGTTCAACGACAATGACAATGATCAATGGACTACATCGACTGAAATGCCCACAATCTCAACGCATTATAAATTAAATCATTTGACCACCAACACTGTCGATAATTCAAAAAAAAATTTGGGTCACTTCATCAACGAAAAAACTCCAACGACAATAGTGGTCGTTTGGTCGACCAACCGACATCGAAAAATTGACTAACTCACGTAAAAAATATGACAAAAATTTACTAGTGTCCAAATGTCATGAAAACTAAAACATGTAGTTAGTTCTAATATGTGGATATAGGTGCCAAATGGATTTTCAAGATACCCTCAGATCAGTAATTTACTGCTGCACAAACTCACCTATGTTTGACTTGTTTTACATACGCAAACTCAAACCACAAAACACAAAACATTGCATTTCACATTGATTTAGTAAAAATACTAAATGGATTCCTAAGGCTTTGAAGTTTTTTGGATAAGTTCATTAGAATGATTTGAGTATGGATCAACCACTAGCTTGATATGGACATCAACTAGTCACAAATTATGCACCTCTGAGAATGACTACTCTGAAGCTTTCTAAAAATGGATATGTAAATACATAGCAAACTAACTTTGGATTTACCTCTGGAACAATAACAAACCACATCCTGAGGTCTGGTCCATTGATCTATTAATCTATAATGAGTATTAATGCACAAGGGCTTTACCTGATTCAACTCCACATGAAAGATATAACTGGTCAAACATGGTAATTTTGAAACATTGTGCAAGTGCAAATGTCAAAACAACAAAAATTTCATTTGGATGAGCCTTTGTAAAAATAGAAAACCATGTTTCAAAGCTCAAACACTGATCCTAGTAGTAGAATTACATATAGGGAGTGTAAAGAAAAAAATCTAATCTAAAAAAAATCATTTAATATAAAGTTACGACCTTGTCAAAGTGACTACTCTATTAAATCAATTCTTCCCACACTGGGAATCTACATAAATTTCCTTTGGATTAGATTTCACAAACCCACCAAATGCACACCTTATGGTCAAAAACCTTGGATATAGATTCACTTTAACATAGGGATTATGAAAATCCAATTGGATTTCTCTGATATTCAATTGGTCAATCGGAATTAATCTTCAAAGTCACCCTTTCAAAACTTTATGAACTTAAACACAGTAAAACTACAGAAATTGGATTTGGAAAGGGCTAGGAAAAGTGGTCAAATGGATTAACCATGATCTAAAATTATCCATGAAGGTTCATTTACATGTTTAAAATGCATGGGAACACTCAATTATTTATAAAATTCAAACAGGCGCAAGTTGTGGGACCCTAAAGTAGGGCATTATGTAATTATGCAAATTACACTTAGCGAACCAGAATAAATTGCGAACATAAATGCTTTGGAAAACTTATCACATGAACTCATAGGGATCTGGAAATGGATATGGAGATTGAATTTCATTCCTACAACATCTAGGAATAATAATTATATCATGGGTATCAATCTAGCCAAAAATGCAGACCTCTAAAGTAGGTCACTTAGTAAACATTTAATACGTGCACAAGTGCAGATTTGGGTAATGACCTCCAAATGGATATATCCAAAACACATCCAATCTAAATTCTGAGAGCTGAAAACCACTCTACTTTCTTAATGATAGGTGATGCATATGTCCCCCAAGTGGTTTCTCATAAATATCTTCAGGTCTCTTTCTACTAGCATGCAAACTAGGGCCCTTTCAAAAACTTTTAGGGGCAATGACATATGCCTTAGAGAAATTTTAAACTTAGTGACTCCAAATTATATCCAAAATTTTAGATTTCCAATAGTGGCTCTGATTGGGGATGAGTGCCCCTATGAGCACGTAGAGGATTTAGAATCTCATGGTAGAGCAGACCATTCAAAAATAATATCAGACTTTGTCTCTTCTCCTCAAAAACTGGGTCCTTATTGAAAACCAAACACCACACAACTGAAAGAAAAGCGACTGTACAAATATATAAAAAATATTCAAAAATATCCTCAAGCCATTTAACAACTTAAATCAACACTTACCTCTATCAAAGGTAAACTGAAATCATTACTTCCATTTTCCTGATCAAAGTCAGTGTCATTTCACCTTATTTTATCACTCAAAAAAAATCAACAGATTCATTGTCATTAGGCACTTGGAAAACACAAAAGTACTGAACATGTTGATCATTATGCAACATAAGGCTGTCACATTTTTTTAAATCTCTAACTTACTAAAAATAAAATCATTCCAACTCAACCAAATAGCTAGCAACATGTTGATTTACTTCAACACATGCTTGGACATCAAAGGAAAAAATTTCATATTCCACCCTATGAGAATTTTCAAAATCAGCACTGGATGAACTTTGATCATAACAGAAGGGAATTGAATTAAAAAATTTATCCTCATTACCACAATTACATGTTTCATAATCTGATACAACATTCAAATCATCTGGATTCTTAATGGTTTCTTCATATAAAGAATTAGAAATAATATGAAAAACCTTCTCAAAAGTATTATGGCAGAGTAGTGGTTGATCCATTTCTACCTTGTCGTTAAACAATGGATTAAAGACTTCATTATATCTACAATCAAATTCAATATCACAACCATCATCATTAAGGAGAGAAAAATCTGAATCAGTATCATCAATATTTGATAAGCCATCAACACTATGAGTTTAAAGAGATAAAAAACTATAGTCATGATCCTTAGCACTTTTAACAAAACTTTCTGCATTAATTTTAGGTAGAGGTACCTTAATTAATTTCTCATTCACATTTTATTGAATGTTTTCATGTGGAAAAATCATAGGCTGCAACATATCCTCTTTATTTGAATCAACTATGCACTCTTCTAACTCAACATCATTATCAACTAGAAATGATGGCTCTTCACCAAGATGGCCATCATCATCACACATTAGTGACACATATAAATCTGTAAAAACATCATCAAAATTTTGCATAGTAATATCACTTTCATCAGATGAGTAGCTTTTCCCTTCCTCTCCTTCAAGTTCAACATAATATTGCAAACAACTTCCTCTTGCAGCTTCATATTTTGTCTTATAGAAACCTTCATGCCTCTTACGATTGTATATGCTAAATGTGGGCCTCTAACTTAGCCATAGACTTAAACATAGTAATTATTCATCAGTCACATACAAAAATGAATATGGAGTTATTCATCCTGCATGCCTGGATGAGTCGACCTATTGCCTCCTATCTAGACGGGGTTTTGAGTAAGATCTCAGATTCAAGAACCCAATAACTAAGACCAATCTAAGAATGAAGGATTTAATCTAGAAATGTAGATGCAATATTAGTCTAGAAATGAATATGAGATTAATCTAAGAAATGAACATGAGATTAATCAAAGAACACTTAAAAGAAACTAAGATATGCATGATTAATCTAGAAATGAGTATTAATCTATTACAATAATGATGATAACAATGAAAGCTTGAATTCAAAAATATTGAATTAAAAATCCAGCAGCGATTCAATATTTCAAAAATGCATTCTCCTCCTTTTTGAATGAGAAATAAGAGAGTTCTTTTATAGAATGAGAGTCTAGTTCAGAATGACAAGTTTCCTTTGATAGAAACAGTTAATATTTTGAAATCTAGTTTAGAATAAAAAGTTTCCTTTGAGAGAAACAGTTAATTGTTGTCTTTTTGAGTGAATGAAACAGTTAACTAATTTGTTGCACTTTTGAAGCACAATTAACTCAAAGTTTCTATTTCTGAACTGAAGTGGGGATTTTGGAGAGCCTATTTGGTTAAATAAATGAAATATAACCTCATAAATGCACTTTATCAAATATTTGAATAATTAAATTCAATTATTGAAATGAGGATATTTACTTAATAATCAAATATTATTTAATTCCCTTTTATATATTTAGCTAAAAGGGTGAATTTAATTTAATTAAAGTGCTAGGACTTTGTAATTAAATTAACTCGATCATTGGGTTTATCTAGCCAATTGTAATTGATATTTAGGAATTAAATATAGTATGTGATTAATGCAGATTTAGGGTTTTCTGCATTTGACACTTAAGTCAAGTAGAGTTAGTCAAAACTTAGAATTTCCTAGTACAATAGGACTTTGATGATTCAGACGATTGATAATTTCAACAAAATTTGTTGTGGTTGCAAGATGCCAATTTTGGGGTGTTAAATTTTTCCCTTCTTTTAATTGATGTGCAAGTAGCACATTGATTCAAAGAATTGCATATGTTTGAAGCACAAAAGAATAGTTTGAAATTGATTTCGAGAATTGATGATGGTTTCAGATCCATATCTAGAATAGAGCTTAACTCTCCAAAGTCTAGGTTATATTTCTGAGACGCCAGTTAGATCAAGTTTTTGAGGGTCATCTTTAGAATGAAGCTTAACTCTCAGGAATCCAAGTTAGATTTCCCTGATACCTGGTAGTGAGATTTCAAGAAGCATCTCCAGAATGGAGCTTGATCCTTAGGGATCTGAGTTAGATCGCCCAGATACCAAATAGATGAGCTTTTGAGAGCCATCTCCAGAATGAAGCTTGATCCTCAAGGATCCGAGTTAGAATTCTCAGATACCTAATAGACAAACTTTTGAGAACCATCTCCAGAATGAAGCTTGATCCTCAGGGATCCGAGTTAGATTTCTCAAATACCTAGTAGTGATATTTAGAGAGCCATCTCCAGAAAAATCTTGATCCTCAAGGATCTAAGTTAGATCTCCTAGATACCTAATAGATGAGATTTTAGGAACCATCTCTAGAACGAAGCTTGATCCTTGGGGATCTAAGTTAGATTTCTCAGATACCTAATAGATGATCTTTCAAGAACCATGTCTAGAATGAATCTTGATCCTCAGGGATCTGAGTTAGATTGCTCAGATACCTAGTAGTGAGATTTAGAGAACCATCTCTAGAACAAAGCTTGATCCTCAGGTATCTGAGTTAGATTCCTTGAATACCTAATAGATGACAAGACGTAAGGAACATGGATGCTCCTAGTGATTCAAGATTGTGGAATACCTAGTTTTGACTATGAAGTATGAAAACTAAATATGGCCCAAGTGATGAGATGCCCCTAGAAATGGGGATTTTTGAAATTAGATCATATTGATTAAAGTAGATTTGAAGTGATTCAATGATGTAATCATCCTGCTCCCTCACAAGAAAAATGGAAATATGACACGTCATAATGGTGATTGAGAGTGAGAAATTGGAGATAGATGTTGAATCGAAGGTCAAGAAGAACTCAGAATAGATTATGGAAGAATTTGGAAGATTTAGATGTAATTTTGAGTGATTACAGGCTCTGGTTGACCAAGTTGGACCAGAGTTGACTAGAGTTGACCAGAGTTGGATTTTTAGGAAAATTGTCAAAGATTTTGAGAAAATGTTGATTGGATATGATCGTAACAAGAAAGTGATGTCAGAAAGTTGACTGTACAAGCGTCTGATAGCGTCAGTCCCAAAAATTTTAAGATGCGATTTTGAGCTATATAAAAGTGTCAGATTGTGATTTCAATCCTGAAAATGAATTCAGAGCGGTCAATATAGCCTATTTTGAAGAGTGAGAGTGAGGATCAAACACTTGGGAAGCCATGATGAAGCTAGAATGTTGAATAATAATCCCTCGTCGTAAAAATCTAGGAGAGCACAATGAAGTGACCATCAAAATGTTATGGTGATGCAAGTCTAGAATGAAAGTGCAATTCTATGCTAGATGCAATCCCTAGGACGTGGTTGTTGGACCCATTGAATAGTTGTCATCATAGGGAATTTTTGGAATGCTGGAGTTGATACAATCCTTACTGGTGCCACTGCAACCATAAGGATGTGAATATGAATTTTATCAAATTAGATATGAAAAATGGATGTAAGCATCGAGGCACAAAAGCTAAGATGACTTGAACATTGTTTCCAGTTTGATATGGCGATCTTGCGTAAACAAGTAGATAAATAATAGTCAATGAGATAGGTCTGACTTCACCTTGGCATACAAATAAACAAGATCGAGGGATGTGAGGCTTTTCCACCTTAATTAAGAAGCTCTTATTACATACACCCTAGTTATTTGACATTTTTGGATCATCGGAGCCACACCAACAAGAAGTAGAGAAAGAAAAGAGAAACAAAATCAATGAGAACAAGAAACATACAAAGAGAAATTCAATCATAGCTCAACATGTTTCAAATTTTTTGGATGTGTTCATGTGTAGGGGTGCTGATAAAAACCATTGTGCTTGTTAGTGCTTTGTGTTTGATTGCTATCAATAGATTTTATTTACGTTTGTGATATCCAACGTGTGTTAAGAAACACAGATGCGTCCAAAGATAGTGTTAAGAAAAACTATTGATTGTGGTGTTGAGAAACACCTGTTGAATGTGTCAATAGTGAGTTGTCCTTCAGAATGACAAGATTACTGATGAAAGATGCGATCAAATTGGGGACTCATGCCCCTAGGTAATGACTGACTTGACTTATGTAAAATAGATTTGGTTTCCTCCAGGTTATGATTCTAGATCGGTTAAAGTTAGGAGGGTTCTTAGAGGACCCAAAGTGCCACAAAAGTGACTAAAAGATATGTAAAAACTAAAGAAAAAAGATTTCCAAGGTGAAGCATGGAGTACCACTCCAAATTCAATGGATTGATGGTGATTTGTAGATATATGTCAAAAAATATGATCAGTATGGTGATAGTAGACAAACGCAGTGACAACCACTGGTGACTGATGTGAGAGAGATTATCCAGTAGAGAGGTCTCAGTAATAGCTAGGCATCAGTAGGTAGACGCAGTGAGATCCACTGGTGACTGATGTGAGAGAGATTCTAAAAAGTAATAGGATAGTGCCCCTAGACCAGGAAGGTTTTCCTTAGTGTATGACCAGTTTCAATCCATGTAAGTTGGTATCTTGAAGGTAATTGAGAGCATGTGTATGAGAAAATGAAATAAAGAAAGGAAATGTAGAGAGTTGAGTGACGCTATGATAGATATAACAATGTGGAACAAGAGGTGCATGTTTACCAGGTTTTCACCTTCTTGGTATAAATTCTTTTTTTTCTACCATGACACTTATTTTCCAAGTTTTCATCAATGGCACTTTTTTCTTTTTCAAAATTTTCATATTTTTTTATTTTTTTGGTATTTTTTTATATAGAATAGATCTCTTGAACATGTAGATATAGTTACAGAACCATGGGAAATCTCATTAAACCAGAGCCAACATAATCCATGTGCCCTCATGAAAAGGTATACAAAAACTTATCCGAATGGATTTTGCGAGAAAAGAAGAAGAAAACTATTCCTAGGACTATCCTTTTCTTGTAAGACTAGAAGAATTTTTGAATGAGAAACTTAATCAACTAGGTAGTACAATTCCATTTTTTGAATTATTTTCAAGACATTTTGCAATTTTTATGATTTTTTTTTGTCTTTTAGAGATTTCTCGATCTCAAGCAAGTTCACATTAGTTTTCCCCAAATGTCTAGCAAGGTGTAGTACATTGCACATGTATTAGAAAGCTGATGGATGAGACGAATAGACAATGATGGATGAAGAGGGTGAATTTGACCCTCAAGGATAGTCTCCTCAAGATTACCCAAGCTAGGGAAAAAATAATATAGCAATGTAGGCTCATGGAGTGGTGCTAGATAGCATATAGGATGATGACCTGATGTCATGAAAAGAATGTGGTCCAAAAGAGTGGACATGTCAAGAAGTTTTTGAGAAACTATTTTGTATTTTTTGTTATTCATTTTGATCAAGACAAAGAGGTCAATTAGATAGGTTAGGATATATCTATGATAGCGCAATCAGGATAAGGGGTGATGGAGGTATAAGTGAATGGTTTGGATTAAGGAAGGGATGCTCCGAGATAGGAAGGATAGGCTTTGGATAAGAAAGATCATGATAGGGTATAATGGATGAGAGAAAGTGAGTAGGCTGGTGGAAAGGATAATAAATGTCAGGATGCATAGTGTTCATGGATAGGCTCAACCTTGTCAAGATTAGTAGAAGGAACATGGATGCTCATGAGCAAGCTAGATGGAAGATATGATGGATAAGTTGACATAGAAGGAACTTTACCCTAAGTGAAGAGTGCAAGTAGGAGGAATTATGCATGATGCCTATTTTCCAATTTTTCATTATGGTACTTATCCAAGGTGCCACAAGAAGTGGTTTTCACCATAGGAAAAATTGATTTATCCTTACTTTTGCTACAAAGGTGCCTGTTAACCAGATTTACACCAAGGTACTTTTTTTCTTTATTTTTTTTTTGTACTTTTGATTTTATGGAGGAATTTAAGTTACTTTCTCTTTGGATAGTGCTCCTTTGAAAGATATGCTATGATAGGCCAAGGCCACTGAAAGTATGCTCAAAGATGTTGATAAGGTGATGGTAGAGAAAAATGATATGGAGGATAAGGGAGATGATAGCCAAGGATTTATGTGATGGATTGGAAAAGAGGGATGGAAGGATATAAGATGGATGGGTAAGAGGTAGGTGCAAGATATTGGATAGGGTATGGTGACAAGATCAACATTGACACACCCCTTGAAGGGTAGTGGACAAATGGAGGAAAAATGGATGGAATAGCTTGAGGTTTTGATGTATGAGCTGATATGGATCTTTGTATACAAGGGCCCAAGATAGATGTAGTATTCAAGGTAATGGATTTTGGGACATGAGGACCCAAAATAGAGGTAGAAGATGAGATATGCTTAGATGGAGATGAATTGGAATACTTTGGAAGATTGGATGCCAACTCTGACTTTTCCTTTTGTTCAAATCTTTTGAGAGAGACTTGGGAATCCATATAGATTTTTCTTTTATTTTTTTATCCAAGTCCTTCAGAAGAGAGTTGGGAATCCACATAGCCTTTGATTTTATTTTTGTATCCAAGTCCTTTAGAAGAGACTTGGGAATCCACATAGCTTTTGATTTTCCTTTGTTTTTGGATGATTTAGAACACAGTTCTTCCATGATGGATTTAGGAACCCATATTTTCTTTGATATTTTTCTTTGCTCAGTGGACCTTTGCAGTCTCTTGAGTATTTCCTTTTTCTTTGTAGTCACATGTTGAATAGATGGGACATAGTGATTTTCATATGTAAGTGGATTCTTGTATTTCTAATTTTTTCATTGTACATCCAAATTTATTCCAAAAGACTTGGGAATTGTGGATGAATAGGGTCGTTATGGATGGTTCATATGGATGGGTTGATAGGGAGACTTCAAAGATGCATGTCTTTGTCAATATTGGTAGATTATAGGATAAGTGGATGACAAGCTAGTAGTGATAGGCACGGTGGATTGGGGGATATAAGGACCCAAAATAGATGGGAGGTTTGATGGTTTTAGCTTCGGGATATAGGGACCAAGAATGGATTTGGAAGATGGAGAAGGTTGATGCTTACATTTGAATGGAGGGATATAAGGTGTGGAAGGAATATCAACATATTTAGAGTGGGCTACATGACCAAGGCTCTTCTCTTTTGAATTCATCTTCATATCAATAGGAGCATGAGTAGCTTTGATAGGAGGAACTGAAGCTTGAGGGGACTTATTTTTTTGCAAGGGATTTTGAAGAATGATGGTTTCTTGAGGTGGATATAGATACACATGACAAGGAGATGATGGGATTCTTTGATCATGACAAGGATCATTAGATGGTTTAGAATGGGTACTTTTTCTTGTTTTTTGATAAGCTTAGTAGAGATGGTGGAAAGGATATCTCGATCTTGCTTTGGAGATGGATAAGATATAGGAGATGTAAGAGTTTATTTTGTGAAGAAATGGAAGGAGATGAGAGGATCATCATGATTTTGGTCAACAATTCGATAAGTTTGGATGGTATCTTGATCTTGATCATCATTGATATTTGTTTCATCACATTGTGGATTATCCTCTTGACATGGAACCACTTCTAAAGATGAGGTAGGAGTGTTTTTCTGCATGAAGGATTCTTGACAAACTAATGAAGTATCATTTTGAGTAGGCATGCTAAACATTGAATCACATGGAAGCTTTGGGTCTATGATCTTTGAATTCCCAGAAAGACTTGCATCTGTATGCTGATTAGCTTGGATTTATTTTAGAGGTAGTCCTTGAGACTAGACATAGTCATCATTAGGGCCATTTCTTGATAGAGATGGTGAATCTTTAGGAGATGGAGAAATGGTGGAAGAAGTAGATATGATATGCGAACCATTACTAGACATGGATTTCTGATATTGATCATGCTTGAGATTAGATGAATCATTAGGATATTCCACTTTGATTATGCCATCATCTATGAGATCTTGCATTTTATGTTTCAAATCCATGCAAGATGACGTTTAATTCTCATTGCTTTGATGATATGCACAATAGGTACCCAATAATATCCATCCACATGATGTGGCTTGAGGTAATGTGATGAGGTCAGTCTCAAGAAGTTCTTCCAATCCTGATTCATAAGATTGTCCCAAAGGAGTAAAGAAACTCTCTAAAGGATAATTAGACACTTCTTGACATGCAATATCTTTCTTTTGCAGAAAGAAAAGACTTTCATCTGATTCTATCATAGTTTCCTCAACATTCGCTTGATCAAAGATAGGATTGCTATACCAAGATTTCTCTATGTTGGAAGGAAGTGGAGAGATGTGAGAATCATGATAAAATAGAAAAGGATAGCATTATCTTGATGAGGATTTTTTATATGGGGTATCCTTTTCCCCATTCAATTCTTGGAGTTCAGATTTCAAAGTTTCAAGTTGTTTATATAAAGCTGCCATAAGAATCTCTTCTTTGCTTTTAGACATTGTGAGATTAGCTTGATGTGCTTCCTCAAAAGATTGAAGAGGAGGTATGATGAATCAATTGATTGATTGGAAGGTGTTGAAGTGATATCTAAAGTGTTGATTAAGTCAAAGACTAAAGGAAAAAGGAGATAAACTCCAACTGAGAGAGAGATAGGAATGACTCCGTTCTTGAGTCAAGGTTAATGAACCTGCTTTCACAAATTAGGATAAGGATAGCGCAAACAAAGATGATTAAGATAATAAGTCACTTGGACTAGCACATCAAAGTCATACTTTGAGAAAACAATGAGACAGACTATCAATAGATTGAAGTCAAAGACAAACTAGGAGTGATGTTGGTGAAAGCATAGATTTTGAGAAAATCCAGATAGAACCAGTGTGATGGAAGAGAAAATTGGACAGTAGTTTGACTAATGTCAGAGTTTTATAGTAGATGCAGAAACTTGGACATTAGTTGATAGTTAATACCTAGAAGTGTAGATTTGGAATCATTGATCATTTTGATGTTTGTTTTGATTGTTTGGAGTTGATGTTTTGATATTTCACTCACGCAAGACACATAAAGATGAATGGTTTTTTGTAAAAAAGAACAAACATACCACAATCCTAGGTAAGCCATGGAAATATCTATTGAATACCCACTTGAACTGAAGTTCAGCCATGCCTACTCATAGAGGACAACTTAGAAGCTTGGAGGCACAGGCTCCTTACAATGCACTCACTTCTTAGGCACACCAAGCTTGAAATCCCAAGGGTAATCACTTCCCAATGGACTATTGTCTCTACTAAGAGCCGTGAAAGTGTGGGATGTCTTAGTCAGTCTCTAACCTTCCGCGCCAGCAAATAGAGGGATTTTGGTCACTAAAACAAAGTTTTTTTAATCAAGGAATCTGTTTAGGTGGTTATACTTGCGGCATATTAGCTCCATTATGGAGGCCTCCCAACCTACAAAAGCTATGTTCTATAGGTTTTGACACACCACAAGGGTACTAAGGGAGATATTCTTCCTGGTATAATATATTCAACACTTGTTCACTATGAGATTAATCAAAATGACATTTTTTATATACCAGTTTGGAAGGGCTTGGATTTAGCCTATTACCTATTGGGAAATCCACTCTTACCGGCTCTATTAAAGCTCTCACGAGGTAGCCACACTAAAGGATTTGTATGGATTTATCTTTCACCCAAGATTGGCAAAGGCGAGGGGAGAGGATACATCCATACAATTCCGTGTGATTACAAAACTAGAAGACACTTCAGACATATAATAAGATGAAAATATTTTTTCTAAAATTTTTATCATCCCAAAAGGGTGAGAACATAGTTTCCTGACATTATTGCCATCCCTTAAAAACTAGATAGAAGTTCATTTTAACAAGTCTTGTATGTGCGTTCCTATTTTAATAAAATAAAAACAATATGCAAGCACAATGTTTAGCATTCTATCAATCAAGGCAACCTGCAAGATGATTCATAAGTAGTATGTGTTTTTAGTCTTCTTTTTCAACGTCCTGCAAACCAATGTTAGGTTGTAATCAACAAGATAAGCCACAGAACAACAAAGCCCAAAACTTGTTAGCATTAGAAAATCTAGAAAATAAAAAAACTAATTACATATTTAAAACTAGACAAAACATCTTGCACTTTAAAAAAAAATGCATCCAAAAAGGTTACCCTATGAGCCCGTATGAGGCTCTAGAAGCTGAAAAATGGGGGATTAGGCAGGTACAGTCATCAAAATCTACAATTTATGATAAATATAGCAAGAAAAAATAGAAAATAACTCCACCACAGTGATCTTTACAAAATTCTACCCCAAATAAAAAAAAATAATGCTCAAAAAAAGGACTTTATACAAGCAAATTATGACAATTTGAAGTTAGACTGCAATTTTAAAAATGCAAATGGTGAATGCAAAATTTGAAAATCCTGCTGATGTCAACAATCTATGTGATTAAATTTGATGCCCCTATGGCTGTCACAAAAAGCCAATAACTCTATAAAAGGATGGTTGAACCACCATCAAAATTAATGCTCCCCTAGAAAGAAGAGGTGGTTTTTAGGTGGTGGTTGGGTGGAGGTTGAGCTCGGGCTAAGGAGCGATGGCAGAGCTTAGTGGTAGAGGTGCTATGTGAGAGACATAGACTATAGATGGGGGGTTGTGTTGTAGAGAAGTGGCGGAGAGGGTGGAGGTTGTGGCAGGGTTTTAGGTGGCGTGGAGGGGTTTTGGAGTAGAGGGATGAATTTAAGGTAGACTACGAGGGATGGGTGTAGTGGGAGGTGGGGGTTTGGAGCTGGGTGGAGCCACAGGTTGGAGAGGAGTTGCAGGGTAGAGTTGTGTGCAAAGGGAGGTGGGTGGTGTGCAGTGGAGGGAAGGTGTTAAGCACGGGGGTTTAGAAGATGTGGGGAAGGGTTGCGCAGGGTGTGGGGAAGTTGTGGTTCTTGGTGGGAAATGAAGTGGAGAAGCAGTGGGGTAGATGGAGGTTCAGGCTTGGTGGAGGAGGTAGTGGGATTGGGTGAAGTGTGGTGTGGGGTGTGGGATTTTAATCCCACATTGCTCCTACAAAAAATAAAAGGATAGTTCAAATGCAAACCTTGAAACCTTAAAAACAAAAAGAAGAGCAAGGTACTCAGTAATTAGTCAGTTGGATTTGGAAAGTGGGAATTAAATGCAAACATAGGATAAAAACCCGCACAGGTAGAGTAGGATAAAACATAGAGGCTATTAAGTTGAACACCAATAATATTTTTTGAATAGAAAGCAGAGACTGCCTCAGATTGCATGCAAGAAATCTACCTCGGTTCGTGTGCAGGTCGTACGACCTCTATTTGCAAATATTTTTTGCCACAATTTTTGTTTTGGATGAATATAGGCATATTTATAGTCGTTTCAAACTGAAATGATGACCCAAACATGGTGGTGGAGTCAGATTTGGATCAAAGTGAATGTGGAAAGGGTTTTGATAGCAAAAGTGAACTATGAGGCCATAAATTAAATTTTCTGCCCCACGGTGGGCACCAGAAATGTATATGCTAAATGTGGGCCTCTAACCTAGCCATACACTTCAACATACTCATTATTAATCTGTCACATACATAAATGAATATGGAGTTATTCATCATGCATGCCTAGATGAGACAACCTATTGCCTCCTATCTAGACGAGGTTTTGAGTAAGCTCTCAGATTCAAGAACCCAACAACCGAGACCAATCTAGGAATGGAGGATTTAATCTAGAAATATAGATACAATATTAGTCTAGAAATAAATATGAGATTAATCTAAGAAATGAGCATGAGATTAATCTAAGAACACTTAAAAAAAACTAAGTTATGCATGATTAATCTACAAATGAGTATTAATCTATTGCAATAGTGATGATAACAATGAAAGCTTGAATGCACAAATATTGAATTAAAAATCCAATAGCGATTCGATATTTCAACAATGCATTCTCCTCCTTTTTGAATGAGAAAATAAGGGAGTTCTTTTATAAAATGATAGTCCAGTTCGGAATGACAAGTTTCCTTTGAGAGAAATAGTTAGTATTTTGAAATCGAGTTCAGAATAGAAAGTTTCCTTTGAGAGAAATAGTCAACTATTGTCTTTTTGAGTGAATGAAACATTTAAGTGATTTGTTGCACTTTTGAAGCATAGTTAACTCAAAGTTTCCATTTCTGAACCGAAGTGAGGATTTTGGAGAGCCTAATTGATTACCTAAATGAAATATGACCTTATAAATTCACTTTATCAATTATTTGAATAATTAAATTCAATTATTAAAATGAGAATATTTATTTAATAATCAAATATTATTTAATTCATTTTTATGTTTTGTTGCACTTTTGAAGCACAGTTAACTCAAAGTTTCCATTTCTAAACTGAAGTGAGGATTTTGGAGAGCCTATTTGATTAAATAAATGAAATATGACCTCATAAATGCACTTTATAAATTATTTGAATACTTAAATTCAATTATTGAAATGAGGATATTTATTTAATAATAAAATATTATTTAATTCCTTTTTATGTATTTTATCTAAAAGGGCAAATTTAATTTAATTTAAGTGCTAGGAATTTGTAATTAAATTAATTTGATCATTGGGTTTTTCTCCATTTGACACTTAAGTCAAGTAGAGTCAGTCAAAACTTAGAATTGCCTAGTACAATAGGACTTTGATGATTAAGACGATTGATAAATGAAACAAAATTGGTTATGGTTGCATGATGCCAATTTTAGGGTGTTACAAGGATCCACAAATTCACATGATAAATAAAAGGATGAAAACATACAAATTGAAAAATTTATATTATCATCATTTTTGGACTGTTGTTCAATCTAAAAACATGCGTATCTTTACCAGCACACCTGGGCCTTTTATCTAAATTATAATCACCACAAGATTGCCCTTGATTTTTTTTCTTGGTGTACACTCCTTATATGAGCATTCTTTTTCCAGCTTCTCTATATTAACATCATTATTATTTAAGACAAAAGAATTCATCATTGTCTTAAACAAATTAGAATCCTCACAATCATCTCCAACACATGATAAGTCATCATCCTCTTCACAAGGTTGCATACAAACCATCAACTTATCCTCAAAATGATCAGGGCCATTATGGATCCATGAATCCTCTTTGTCACTATCAACATCAAAAAATTATAATAGAACCTCATAATTTGGGGCTTCAACACCATCATCTGATGAAAGACCTGCCCCCTCTTTATTTTCCATATATGACTGCAAACAATTCTTTCTTGTTGCCTCATAACTAAAATAACTAGTTTCCAATTTATATGGTGTGTAACCCCTATATCTATCTATCTCTGCATCAAGGACATTATGCAATTATTCACTAACCATGTTGACACCAATGTGAGTGGAAACTATTGCTTGCAAAAAATACTCTTCATTTACATTTTTCTTTGCAACATAATTTAAATCATAGTTAGTAGGATCAACATGGATAAAATACTTTGACATTGATTTTCATTTATTGATCCAAACATGTCTACTGCATTTGACATAGTATGACAATGAACTCCAATAGATAGAAAGCCTTTCACAATTCTATATTTCAAATTATTTTCAATATTCATTTTTTTCATAAAAGCCTGATGTAAAGTATTAGGCTCTTTATCTCTCAACAAGAAGCTCATTTTTTTACCAAAAGAAACCAAATAAATTACAAAACATACTTGATCATTGGGCCTATGGCTTCTTGGAATATTACTTAATGATTTTATAAATTTTATGTTAAATGATGGAAGTAGTTCATCTTCTTCAATCTCAATCTCCATCAATTTCTTCAACGCATCACTTGCATTTATTCTTTTCCACAAACTGCTCCATGAAAGCTGAACTCAAGTCTTCCCATGAAGAAATAGAACCTGCTGGTAAGGAAGAAAACTAGTCATTGGCATCTTCTTTCAAATTCTGAACCAACAACTTCATGAAGATATCTTGATGGTGAATTTCATAATCACCCATCAGATCAGAAAACTCTTGCAAATGCTTGCATGTTGAATCTGATCGTTTCCCCTTAAACTCTTGTAAATGCTTCCTAATCTCAATAGGAATTTAATTTGGGAAACCATAATAGCCATCAAATCATAATGGTTCATATCATTTCATAGAACAATTTCTACAATAATTCATTATGGGCTACACTCTTTGTGAAAATATATCTAATCATATTTCTCACATATACTTAAACAAATCACACATCAACCAAAGATTTCTTGTATGAACCTTGCAACTTCAATCATCTACCTTTTGAATCACTATGAAGCTCACCCATCAACAAGATGATTCTTTGATAATATTCTTAAAACCCTTTCTTATCGATCTTGTGGAATCATTAAAACAAAAATATTTTGCAAGCACTGGTGTAGAGCTCAGAGTCGTCACCCAATATAAATTGGGAAATATTATAATAACAATTTTCAAGGACCTTCTTACACTGTTAAAAAATTCAAAAGTATACTTCAATGGATCACAAGATATAAGCTCAAATGACAAATAATACTATTACAACTCCAAGACAATGAGCTCATGGTCTTATATGATTAAAGATTCTCTCCAACATGTATGCAATGATTGTCCTCAAAATAATAACAGGATACTTTTGACTTGATAAGGGAACTTTTAAAAATAGGAAGTATGAAAAACTTCAGATCTACTCTCCTTTGTTTAGTGAATTATTCACCTTATAAGGGACTTTTCTTTCTCATAAATATGAGGATTACTTGGAAGTAAACTTGCAGTTGCTTCTCATTTCTCCTTTTGATTGGAAACATTGTAGATCTAGAGCCTCTTTTGTAGCTCCATCAGGTTCTTTTCACATAGAGTCACCACCTCCTTATAGAGGAAAAACTTCAAACAACAAAGGCCTTTTGCAAGTTTCATTCAATTATGAGTTTGTTCCAACCATCAAAGTTGCACAATATTCTTCATATTATTGTTGTAAATAAAAACACTTTCCAGGTTACCTTACTCATATATCTGAAACAAATTTAAGATTCTATTTCTTGACACTTTCTCTCAACCAGATTCTGGGATGATTCAGTAAAGAAAAAAAATAATCATCTTAAACTTGTTGGTCATTGTATTGAAACTTTAATTCTTCCCTAGCAATGTCACCAATCTATTAGTGATTTTTCTTCCAGAATCTAAATGAAGCATTAATGCTTGACTCTATGAATCCCAACTCTTGATTCTAGCAAGTAAAAGATTAACTTAACGAGGATCAAATCCTCCTTCACTTTGAGCTCCACAGACTTAGGCGGGTGTACCTCTTGTGATTTTCTACTTCATAGTAAATCTTCCTGTGGATTAAGTGTCTTGAACACTGATATTCAATATGCATACATGAAAAAGTGTAAAGTAAAGATTTAGTTTAGTTTTTAGATTGATAGACAACCCTAACCTAGACTAGTGTCAAATCCTAGGGTACAGAGTCAATAATAATTTATCTCAACAATACCAGATTCATAGGCCTAACTAAAACCCAAACAAATTTCCTTACACCTTGCTCTCTGCAACTCAACCTTAAATCATCAGATTCGTATACAAGTTTAAAACCCCCTTAAATATGCTTAAAGGAATTACACTCCCATTAGAAGTAACCTAAAACATACATCAAAACTTTCCTTACAAGTCTATGAATTTAAAATGTCTTACAAACTAGAATCATAAGAATCAAAACATGCATATGAAGACAATATAAAACCAAGAAGGGATCCCAAAGATATTTCCATTCATTAGAATAACTTTAATGCATTCTTCTCAGACTACTAAAATTTAAGAAACAAAGTCTGGACCAGAACAGGCATTCTTTCCTTGATTGATCTAAAAATTGACCTACCCCTCTACAATGGAGAAGAAAGAAGATATCGAGAAGGGGAAAAAAATTTCACCCTAACTGACACCTTTTTGCTCCAAAAATCCTATACACAATATCTGATCTCCTTCAAAAACAAAAATCTGATCTGCAATCATCCTTTACAATAAAATTGATTCCTTTGTTGTGTTGTTTTTCTTTGCATCCCTTTGAAATCTAATTTCATTCTATCTTTGAAAGCTACCTCCCTTGAATGCTCCTTTCATTTTGAAATAAAAATACTTCAAAAGACTCTAATGTTCAATATTTTAATCTCTGCATTCTTATTCTAATTGTTTGTGCAATTTTGATTTACTTGCACTTTAATACTTTTATTTATCACTATACGACAATAATCTTTAAATCCTTCTTATTATATATTTCTGCAAATTTATCTTTGTCTTACATAGGTCTCTTTTTTGTATATTTTTCCCACAACTCACAAGATTTCACCACTTGTCACTAGCTGGTTCTCTCTCAAGTCTACCTGGATTCATCATGAGATTCAGAGATTGCCTTTATTTCCTAATCTCTAAATTATTTCTTTGACTATGGTTAGATCATGAGATTTAGAGGCTACCTTATCTATGAATCATTCTTTTAACCATGGCTACATCTGGAGATCATTCAAATGCCTTTACCTCTAAATCTCGAGATCCTTTTCTTAACCCTAGTCACAATGGGAGATCACACGAATGGATTTACCTCTGAATCTCTAGATCTTTTCTGTAACCCAAGTTACATTTGGAGATTTGACGACCAAGTCAATCTCCAAGTCTCTAAATCATTTCTTTAACCCCAGGTTTATTGGGATATCACGCGACTAAGCTATCTCTAAATCTCTAGATCTTTGGGCTAACTTCGGTTACCTTTGGAGACTTGGCAACTGCCTTTACTCTAAATCTCAAAATTTTAGAACTGATAATAGTTAGATTGGGAGATCTTGCAACTAGGTCTATCTTTGAATCTTGGAATCTTTTAGACTTAATCACTAGCATCTAGAGATCACGCGAATATCTACTTTCTAACCTCCATCCTGATAGTGGAATGCTTCCTTTCCATGTCATCAGTGTCTCATCTACACGGACCCCACCAAAATTTGTTTGTCGGTGAAGTTACTACTGCTTGGGTATGTACATTGAGGCACCTCTTGCACACGGGCACCTAGATCCTTTTCTCTTCACTTCAAATTACCATGTATGTGTTTTCTTCATTTAAACACTGAATATTTCCTTTCCCCCACTAATGTGGGTTATTTGTTTTGACAATTTTAAAGCTTCCTCTTGCTGCGTGCCAAAATAGGGTTGAACCTAACTCCATTGAAGGGCATGACATCCCATTCATGTGTACTCCAAAGTCTCTATGGACTTTACTTCATATTACATATTGAGTGTTGTGAGATATAAAAATTAAAAATGAACACCACATAACCAATGTGGGATTAAACGCTTTACACATCTGCACACAAAAACATTCACATGCCTTGTCTATGCTTTCACCATGCATATGCATTTACTTGAATGTTTCTAATCATTGCTATGCAGCCTAGTTGCATAGAATCATGCACAAACTTTAAAGGATTTACACCTCCCACTTGCATTTTTCTTGAAGCTCTCAAATGTTTTTATTCATTTTTGCACAACCCTCCATCTCTTACCGATGCGCTACCTGTTGAGGCATTCTATCTAGAAGCTCACATGCCTTGCTTCATTTGTCCACATGTGCATGCTATTACCTTTTTTATCTCCTCCGCAAGCTCCCTCCTTGGCAATTACATCTTCCAATTGAATTTTTCTTTGTCCATTGCGTAGGATTTGTGTTCACCACAATGCGTAGGCTTTGTCTTCATGAAAATGTGCAGACTCCTCCCTATGACCACGCGCAATTTATTCTTGCATCATTTTGTGACACTTTTCTTTAACACCTACTAATGGCATTTTTAAAAAATTTTAAAACATTTTGGGTGCACATCCTTTTCCCTTTATACTGCCCAGACTTCTTAAACATTTGTCTATTTATCAAGGATTTTACGTGTCTTATCTCTCTCTAGTATTTTCTTGGAGTTTTTGAAGTTTAAAATGAAGCATCCTTCACTCATGCACAACCTTCACCAATTCATGTGCATGCTCTTTCATGTATCATTTGTTGAATTTGGCTTTAATACCTTCCAATTTGCAATTTGCTTGGAAGTCTTTTAAATGTTTCCTCCATCTACCAAGCGTAGGTCCTCCTATCTTTATGTCATGCGCAAGCTGTTTATCCACTTCACGCAGTCTTTGACAATTTAAAACAATACACAAATTTTGTATTTGTATTTCATTTAAAATGCCTCCTTTTTCCTCTGGCTAATGCGTGGGCTTTCACCCTCCATTTTCTTTAATGCTTTTACGAAACTCCATTTCATAACCAATGTGCAACCCCCCACTTGTTGGAAAGGTTGTGGAATTTGATTTTACACCTGCCAATTGCAAATTTCTTGGAGATTCTAGAGACCATCTTCATTCTATGCTCTAGGCCAAAAGAGAAGGGGGAATGCTTATATTAAAATCTATGTCACATGCAAACCATGTAACTACGACATTGATAAGACCACATTTTGCTGAGGCATTTGAAAATAGTTCACATGTATAAACATGCTAATAAGTTGGAAAAAATCTAGTGTAGGGGTACCACCTCCACCTTCAGATTTAATATTAGTTAAGTAGTGGTTTATTTTTTAAAGTTTTTTAAAGTTAGTTAAGTAGTGGTTCATGGGATGAGGTCAGGAAATGGGTTCATTGTTAATTTTCTTTATAATGTATTCTAAAAGACATTATATGACATGTGTAATCAAAAAGGATGAATGGGAATATGAATGGTCATGTAAGTGTATGGTTTGTAACTGTTGAGATGGTCTTTAAATAGACATCTTTATGTAATTAAATACAAGAGGGTTTATAGGGAATAGAGAATAGAATTGTGAAAATAATCAGGCTCTTTGGCTTCCTGCTAGAGAGCCATCGATATTATGTATTCAAAATGAATTCTATGGAAATTTTTTATGTACTGGAGTCCATCAATGGTTTTTTCTAGTTTCTTTGAGTCATTTTATCCATAATGTTAGTGTTTATGAAAATTGGGTTGTGGATTTCTATTTGATTCTAGTTATTATAAGTTTTTATGTTTCGGGTTTCTGATAAAAGAATTCAACAATGATATATATCAGGTTCTAAGCTATGGATAATCGATATTTGAATAGTATGTTGATATATTAGTTTTGAGAGTCCAGTTGTTGATATATCATTCCAACTGGACTCTCAAAACTAATATATCAACATACTATTCAAATATCGATGAATGATAGTGGATGTCATTTCTATTTTACAGAGAGTGCATTTTGTTTACGTATTTGATTCTCCATGACGGTCCCAATTTGGGGATGTTATGATAGGGTAATTTATAGTTTTTTTTATGTGTTGGATATTTGTAGCAGTCCCATATGGGATGGAAAGAAACAGTTTCATTTGAAAGAGAACTGATTTCAGTCCATAACGGCTTTCCAGAACCATTACTAAGCTTATGGGTGATTCAAATAATGATATTGATAGTCTATTGATGCCACAGGTAAGCCGAGAGGTGGTTTGTTGACAGTTGGCTTGGAAAGAGACCTGAGAGGGTGGTGTGTATCACAAAGTTACTTGTATTTAGAATAGATGACGATATTGAATGGCACTTCGAAGGAGACCAACAAAGATTAGCATATTTTACTCTTGGTGTTTGCAGTGAGTACAGGTGGAGAATGCGAAGATGTGCATACCCATATTGAAATAGATTCACAGGGTCGTGAACATCTATTACATGTATGTTTGAGTGAGGACCTGCAAGGTGGTGAGTACATTCCAGGCCGCGAGTGACCCAAAAGACATAAAATAAATATTGAAGGTAAAATTTCCATGGATGAGTTTGATTCAGAAATAACAATGAAGATAATACAAAGTTGTTATTATTATTATTGGAGTGTTAAGAAGATATGAGCCTCTAATCGATGTTATAAAGAGAGAAAATGAAGTACTTGCAGATTTAAGAAGATATGTAGATTTTATAGGATTCCCATCGATGCCCTCTACATCACTTACTATTTACCAATTAGCAGTCTTTCATTTACCAAAATGCAGTAAATAATTTAGTCTATACCGATCAATCTAGATTAGTTATGTGTAATGCAAAACACTAAAGAAATGACTCATAAACATATTGACACATGTATTTTTAATGTGGAAACCCTGTTAAGGGAAAAACAACTTGGGACCGGTAACCCAAAATTTTAATTCTTCTAAAGTGAGCTCAGTTAAGATCCAACCCTGTTAAAGGTTACAAACACACTCTTAGGTGTGATCTTGTTACAGGATTTAAATAGAATAGTTTTTCACTTAATATCAGGCATCTCAATGCTACCTTTTATGACCAAACCTAGTGTAGTTTTTCAAATGGTATATGGAATCTCATGCTATCTTCATGAAAAAACTTTTTGATACTCCTTGGGATGTATCTCAATATAGAAAGGATTGTTAAGTCCTGCTCGGTTAAGAGACTTTATGAATCAATGGTTAAACTGAAACAATAAATAATCTGTTCATACATACAACTTAGACTTGCAGATTTTCAAATCTATTGTAATCTCATAATACCTTTCTAATCAATGTGTCTTTTCAATATATTTTCTCCACTTATTTCTTCTCAGTGATGCTATGCTTCTTTGTTGCTCGATGTCTACAGAAATCTTTAGCTCTTTTCTCTGTTTGATTGATCAGGACTGTATGAAGTTGTTCTTCATCAGTTTATCTTCAACATCCTTCTTCTCTATTCACTCCCATAATTCACAATGAATTAGTTTGTCTCTTTATAGACATGATTTCATTGTTTCTCAATTCTTGAGTTTCTTGTTCTTGGCGTGATCCGCAATTCTAGCCAATCCTGCTTTAAAGATTTACTTTAGTTTTATCCCTTAGATTTCTCTTTGACAACTGGAATAAAATAGCTTTAAATATTTTACTTATCTTTGGCTTTAAATTGTCGATAAAAACAATATAAACAGCCAGTTAAATCCTTCTTTAGCTCTTGCTAGCTAAATCTTTTGTCGTTTCTGAACTTCAGTTCCTTTTGGTGTTTTAACTCTTTGTTAGCTTTGGTCAACACTTCAGTTCTCCTTAGGCATCTCCATCAGGGTTGTCTGTCCATCAAGCATCACTGTGAAGTTCTTCTCATCAATAATTCTTGTGATTTTTTTTGTTGGTAATGCTTTTCAAGTTTCTTGCTGGGGCATCACTATGACTTTCTTCTCGGTTTTCTCTATCCATTAGGGTGGACTGCCCATCGGTGTTTTTAATCACTTAGTGAATACTGATCTTTTATGCATTACTAATAACATAATTTTAATCTCTCTGATTCTATGAGTTCTTTGACACTTTTTATATAATTGATAAGATTATATCAAGTTGACATCAATGATAATATAGTACATTAACTGATTTAATGTCTTGCATTAACTTTCTGCAGCTTGGTGATCATCAACTTAACATCTTCAAACATTCAATCAGTTATAGTTCATCAGATTGACCATGATATAAAAATCTTTAGGAAGGTTCATTTCTATGTTTAAAATGCAGGGGAAAACTCAATTATTTATGACATTCAAACATGCTCCAGTTGTGGGACCCTAAAGTAGGTCATTCTGTAATTCTGCAAATTACACTCAATGAACTAGAATAAATTGTGAATAGGAATGCTTTGGAAAACTTATCACATGAACTCATAGGGATGTGGAAATGGATATGGAGATTTAATTTCATTCCTACAACATCTAGGAACAATCAGTATATCTCAGGTATCAATCTTGCCAAAGATTTAGAACCCCAAAGTAGGTCACTTAGTAAAATTTTAATACATGCACAAGTGTAGATTTGGGTAATGACCTCCAAATGGCTATCTTCAAAACACATCCAATCTGACTTTTGAGAGCTAAAACCCACTATACTTTCTTAATGATAGGTGATTCACATGTCCCGCAAGTGGTTTCTCATAAAAAAATTTAGGTCTCTTTCTACTTGCATGCAAACTAGGGCCCTTTCATAAACTTTTAGGGTCAGTGACTTGTGCCTTAGAGAAATTTTAACCTTAGTCACTCCAAAATTTATCCAAAATTTTAGAGTTCTAACATACGGATAGCATATGTTTGACAAGTACGCTTGGGAATCTTGTCAGGCATTTGTAGAAAAATTTTAGTATCAATATCAATCAAATATTTTGGATTTCTATAAACAATTCTAGGTTTTTTCTACTGTTGAGTGGCCTCAACATTATGAACATCAACAACATTATGTGTCAATTGTGTACCTTCAAATGAAGATGATGTGACTTCAAAATGAGATGTGAAAGATGGATCCTCACCAACTCGAGATGTTAATGGTGTGCCTTCAACATGACATGATGTTGTGTCTAGACCTTCAAATGTAAATATTGGTGTGCCTTCAACAGGATACAATGGTGTGCCTACACCTTCAAATGAAGACAATGGTATTCCTTCAAGATTATGCAAGAGTGTGTCTCTAACATTGGATGGTGGTCTCTCTTCAACTTGGGAACTCATAGATGATTTGCCCACATCTTCATAATTCAATTGTCTTGTTGCACACAAGTTTCTCATCCATTTCCTTTATGTTTCCAATTCCAATTCTATCTTACTTTCTATTGATGTTTCATGTTCCTCATCAAAAGGCAAATCTTCTTCTATGGTATGCAATTTTTTGTGTTCACAAAGTTGTCTCATTCTTTCCCTTTACTTCTCTTTGTCTCTTTCATGCTCTTCTGGTTAGAGTCTTTGCTGGTTTCCTTAGCATGATGATGATTTCTATAGATGAATTCATTACAAATTTCAAGTTATTATATCAATCTATTACAAGAAGTGAAACTTTATAATATCAATCTAAATTATATTAACTTAAAATTTAATAGAAATGTATGAAAAATTATAATCTAAATCTTTTACAATATGTTGAATTATTTCTTCAACAAATCCATATCATATCAATTATAAACAAAAAGACTCTTTAATCACAATTCACATGTAAAAAATAAAAAACTTACCTCAATGTCCATCAATTTTGGTGAAGAATGATTGAATTTCACACTTTGACGTTGATTTTTGAAAAATGAAGATGTTTAAAATTGATATAATATGCTTCTTTATGATCTTCAACACCATGAAAAGTGAATATTTGTCAAACAAACTATAGAAATTAGAAATTATATAGTAGAAAGTGGGCCTCTTTCATGAGTTTCCTAGCTTTTTTACTGTTATGACACCTTACAACCCATTATGACACCTTACTACCTATTAGGAAGACTAAGAGTTGATCTTAGGGTCCATAAGGTGTCTTAAGGGGTTGTAGGACCCATGAATGACTCTTATGACTCCTGATGAACCCTTATGACCCCTTAGGAAGCCAAAGAGTACACTGTAGGGGTCAGAAAGTGTCTTAAGGGGTTGAAGGAGATATTAATGACTCTTATGACTCCTTATGAACCCTTTTGACCCATTATGAACTCTCTCTCTCTCTCTCTCTCTCTCTCTCTCATACACACACACACACACCATCTAATCTCTCTCTCTATTCTCACCTATCTCTCTCCCTCTCCCCCTCACCTTCTCTTCCTCTCTCCTCCTATCCTTATCTCTCTCTCTCTCTCTCTATTGCCTTCCTCCACCTTCTTACTCTTTGTATCTCCCTCCCTTAAGGAGTTTTCATGGTTTACATAGTGAGTATGTGCTATAGTGTGCATGCACTATAGCGTGTACGCACTATGTAAACCATAAATTTACATAGCGCACAGGCCTTATAGTGCATGTGTGCTTTGAACAAAATTGAAGTTTACCAAGCCTAAGGCTTAGATCTTCCTTGGAGATCCAACCCAAAGGCTTGGAGGATTGAAACAGGTGTGAGACGTGTTTTCCAGCAAACCTACAAAAAAATAACATTTTTTCTTGTGTGCTCCCTGTCAGGTTTGCACGTGGTTCAATAACAAAAAAATTAGACGATATGATAGTGTAGATCTCTCTGTTAGCTATCTAACCATATAATTTATTTTGAATTCACATTATGTTAAGCTTTTCATCTCTAATTTCTTTTGTATGTCCATTTTTTGTCAAAAACCAATGTGTATTTATTTGGGCTTAGATTTTGGCTCGTTCATCAAATTTTGAAACAAATTACATTTTTAGAAACTGGACTCCATTCTACACACTTATAAAAAAAAGAAGTTTTAATTTTCAATTACTTTTCAATGATTTATAGGGGGAGCACACATAAATTTCACATTTTCAGGATGTGTCCATTTCGGAAAATCACAAAAAATCATACTTTCATCAAAAAACTATTAGAAAAATCTAGGATAAACTAGGTGGTGTTAGCCAATTTCTCACCAGAGAAATTAATTTATTTTTAAAAAAATTTAACATTTTAGGGGGAGCACACCGGACGCTATGTTATGTTTTTTCACAAAAAATAGGACCACTTTTTGAGGACCTTAATCTCCACCATTTCTAAATTAAATTAGTAGCTTAGATGCTAGATTCGGTGTAGAACAACTCTTTTTTTGTCACATTTTAAAATTTTGAGTGTAACTATCCTCAATTTCTTGTTGAAGTTTAGATTTTGCTGATTTCAAAAAACAAAAGTGGCATCTTATACCCCCTTTTTGGTCCCCCATCTTTGTGCACTTACCCCTATGGTAAGGATCTAACCAACTCCAACTCACTTGGTCATGCCAACTCACATGCACATGTGTCATTTGACACCACAAAAGAAAACACATCACATTGCTAGACACATGGCATGCCAAGTGGTTAAATCACAACTACATAATTTACAAATTAATACAACATTCAAACATGACATTTACTGAATAAACACATAGCAATGAGGTTATATCTCCCCTTGGATTTAACCTTGTCTTAACATGGTATTTACATTAATCCATCCTTGATTCCCCGCATTTAAATTCCATGGTCAATTTCCTGCACACTAGATCGAAATATCAGTAGCTCATGAAAGGACACACACACACACACACACACACACACACAAACACACAATATTAATGATAACATAAAACACCTTTATTGGTACTTTGCAATTTACAACATTCATCATAAATTAGGATAACATTTACTATTAGATTTCCACAAGCAAAATTATATAACTCATCAACTATCATTGAATCTCATCATTATATAACTTCCTAAAATTCATCTATCATAAGAATCCTGAAGTATTTGCATAGTCAATACATCATAAATAATTTTGAATCGACATCATATTCACTTCAAATCTCGTTTCATGAATTATTTTTCAAATGAAATGAAATAAGAAGAATCCAAATATACTCTCCTAATCATAACATCAAGATTAGTAATTCTAAGCATATAAAGTATATCCTAACATCATCATCATAATATAGAATAAATCATCATATAAGGTCTAATAATTTGAATTCTTTTTCTGAATAAGTCTAATGTATCAAAATAGGGTAACATTGTGTAATAACTTATCAAATCCATGTTAGGGCTTCCTCTAATCATAATTCTAAAATTTCATGAAATCCTTTATTAACTGTGCATCATAATAGTCTTCTAATCTATTCAGTGATTAAGCATCATTAAAAATACATCCTAAAACCTTCATCATAGGAACCATTATTATATGTATCTTAAATTAAATACTAAATCATTCATAGGATCAGATCCATCAATCATAGATAGGTAGTACATGTCAAATAAATATAATTCTACCAACCTCACTACATGTAATAATAATATATTGATTTATTCAATCCAAATCTTACTTGCATTATCCTTTTAACTATCTAATGAACATCACTACATACTTCATCTTGACTCAAATCGATCGATTTATGTTCACATCCAAAAACCCTATAAGTACCTAGCATTAAGCACAACTAACCTTATTGAAAAATCTTCATTCTCCTTGCACCAAATAACTCTACATAAAACATCTACTCACTAGCATTCTCATACTAACAAGTTTGATTAATTAACCTAGGGGAAAACCTAGTGCATCCTAAGCTTATCTATATGAGTATAGAAACAATGTGAAATGGTGCGCATCATAGAACCTTGTGGTCCCATCTCTGACCAATACCATAGATAATCCATAAAGAACCAACATAAGGAACTCACCTACCATGTATTTCTTGGAGGTACGACCTCTCAAGGGTCTAACATGATCATGAAATACAAGCACATAAACCAATTCACACCCATCGAGGTGTCTAGAAGGGAAGGAAATGGGGGAGGCCCTACATCATCCCCCAAAGGAATAGGATTTCAAATGGAAGCCAATATGTCATTCTATAGATAACACACCCTACGCAAATTTGATACTGAACCAAAAACAAGCACACACACAAATTTTCACCTCTAGTCAACTCAAAACATATGCTTTTCTAATTTAGTCAACTTAACATTGGCTGGAGGAATCCTTTTCTAATTCTGCTCCATCATGAGGCATCCAAAAGTGAAGGGTGCCTTCCAAGTCAATCACGAAGCCCGCACCAACTTTGTAGATCCATCTAAGCACAAAATACAATTACATATATATACTTTCAAAGGCCTTTCTATGATTGCAGTTCCATGAACTTCTAAGTTATAACTCACTATCATAATAATAGAAAAAATATCTCAATAATGGTGAAGAGTTACCATGCTCGCTTGGGGCATCCTTACTCCTAACTAGAATATCACTCAAACCTTTGGAAGAAGGTGGCGATTCTCTATCAAATATATACTTTCTAGAGGAATTATCCCTAACTCAGGTGGGCTAAGGAATACACATATACAAGGTTCTCTCTCACATGTAAGGGTACTTATCAAGATAGAGGCCAAAACACTTCTTTCTTTCGAGGGAATAAATAAAGAACAACTGAATCTTCCAAAGCACAGAAGAATATGACCTTACAACGATGAGAGATCAATCATCCCTAGAAATTAGGATCACTTACCCAATGGACTCTAGTCCCACCATCACAAGGTGTCAACAAAATATTCTCCAGTATCTCCCATTTCTATAACATGGAGTTCCACTAATAGGGAAAGATTTAACCAATCATCATATCATATCTATACTTATAAATGAGGTATAATTATACAATCCTTACAAGATCATCCAAGTCCATGTAATAGGGTCAAAACCCAAATCTATTTGAGACGTCCCCAACTATCCATCATAATATTTCAAATAAAAAGGAGGAAACCTCACACATTCAAACTCACATCAAGGATAAGGAGAAATCTCACAGGGAATGCATGCTAGAAACTAATGCAAGATTCCAATGCCCATCCTCTACTTAATATTACATGCAGGAGAAACATCCCAAATAATTTGGACATTGAATCCAATAATCTCATAGAAAAGGGAGTTGATACATCCAATTACCCCTTACCCTTAAGATACAACAATGTCACGTAAGTCCTTCTCAAGGTGGTATATACTTACTGATAATTTGTGTGGTGTAGGTACAAACAACGCACAGGGAAATTTATAACTTGAATGCTAGGAAATAACTTATGATTCCATGCCTTAACCATTAAAGGGGCTAGCATAGCCAAGGGGCAGGATCAAGATCAACTAGTTTTTTCACACCTCCCCTCCCTAGGCATAGCCAAGGGGAGGGATCACTAGTCTCTTTATTCGTAAACCGGGGAATTTAAACTCAGAACCAGGGGTGGGATAACTACCTTTCTCTCCACCACCCCATGCAGGATCACTAGTTTCTTTCCACCAAACTTATCTAGCTCCCACAACCTCCCTACTCCCCCAATATTGCCTCCCACCATAATAAAAACCCCTCTCTTCTTTTATCAATTACACATTATATTAACCAAAACTTCAATACCACTCAAATGAAAATTTACACATTCAATACCACTAATGGAAATTTACCCATTGCTTTTATCTTATCTTAATTAAACTTAATTTTAATAATTTTCCACTCAAATAAAAATTTACACATTGATAATACCACTCAAATGAAAATTTACACATTCAATATGACTCAAATGAAAATTTAGACCACTCAAATGAAAATTTACACATTACTTTTATCTAATGAAAATTATTCAATACCACTTCACACATTCAATACCAATCAAATTTACACATTCAATACCACTCAAATGAAAATTTACACATTGCTTTTATCTAATGAAAATTATGCTTGGTTATAATTAGTTGCAATAATTTTCCACCCAAATGAAAATTTACACATTGCTTTTGCTTTTATCTCATCTTAATTAAACTTAATTGTAATAATTTTCCACTCAAATCTTAATTAAACTTAACTGCAATAGTTTTCCACTCAAATCTTAATTAAACTTAATTGCAATAGTTTCTCTCTCACACGTAAGGGTACTTACCAAGATAGGGGCCAAAACACTTTTACATGTACTTATCGAGATAAAGGCCAAAACACTTCTCCCTTTTGAGGGAATAAATAAAGCACAATCGAATCTTCCAAAGCATAGGAGAACATGATCTTATGGCGATGAGAGATCAATCATCCTTGGAAACTAGGATCACTTAACCACTAGACTCCAGTCCCTCCTTCAGAAGGTGTCAATGAAACATCCTCCAGTATATCCCATTTCTATAACATGGAGTTCCACTAATAGGGAAAGATTTAACCAATCATGATATCATATCTATACTTGTAAATAAGGTATAATCATACAATCCTTACAAGATCATCCAAGTCCATTATAGGGTCAAAACCCAAATTTAGTTGAGTCATTCCCAACTATCCATCATAACATTGCTAAGAAAAAGGATGAAACCTGTTAGAATTTAATCTTTCCTTGGTTGAAAATATGTAATTAAAGGAGAAACCAAGGTATCCTTATTTTTATTTTTCCTCTAGTCCAAGTAGGAGGACATGTCATAATTTTGTAATTCCTTCAATAAGGAAATTAGATATTTCTCCTTAAGAGTAATCTCACATTTGTCACACACACAATATGAATGTGGCATTCATAGGAGATGGGGGTTACATGCAAACTCCTCCACTCATCTCTACTTAGGAGATGTCTCTCACACACTTTCTCTAACAATATTCTCTTCTTTCTCAATTCTCCTCACATTCTCATCTTGCTCTCAATATTGTATTGAGCTTATTGTTCTTATTCCTTATGCCTTGTTCCATATTCATATTCTTCACAAGGGGTTTTTCTTATTTTTCCCCTTTCAAATCCTTGTGTTCTTGTTGTTGTTGTTGGAGAACTTTGGTGATCTTTTGGCATGATACTTTGAAGCAATTCCTCTCTCCCTCTTTTGGTGAAATTGGTAAATTCCTTTTATGGACTCACACTTGGGTTCTTTCCATTTCTCTACTACTTTTTTATTAAATCCTAACATGGTATCAGAGTAGGTTTAATCCTTGTTTGTTGAGTGTTGCATGTAGGTAAATTTGAAGGATATTTCGGTTGTGAAGGAGAAAGCATTTTTGTTATCTTACCATTTTTTGCAGGTTTTACTACCTTATTTTTTGCAATCTAACATTTCTTTTAAGATCTAACTTTTTTGTAGATGGCTTGCCACCAGATCTAAGTTTTTCATCTCTTTTCAAGTTTTTTAAGTTCTAATCTCACTCTGAGTCGGGCAACCGCAAGGGTTTTCAAGTTTTTTTTAAGTTCTTATCTCTTTCTTCATTTCCGTATTCTAACTTTAAGCTTTAGATTTATATATTTAATCTGTATATATAACATCTTATCTGCAGATTTAAACTCTCTCTGCTAACTTTTTTTTGCAGCTTCTAATTTATACCATTATCTTTGTTTGATTACAGATTTATCTTGCTTGCTA
>MU226401.1:1275455-1287915 GCA_018584345.1 Thuja plicata | reverse complement strand
TAAGGTGCATCATAAAGCATCATGTGTCCATACATCCAAAATAATCAAATCCGTGGCATAAAGCATAAAATCCATAATGTCCATAGTGCATCAAAAGTAAAGTATTATATGCTAAATCTATCATAAGTAGAAAACTGGAAAACTACGATGGGGTTCGGGGTGAGGCCTCACAAATTTACTCCTCATAGTGATATTTCCATTACTTCTAAGATAAATCCTATATGGATTAAAAATTTACTTTATGAAGGTGATGATTACATTACTAGAATGGGTGGTCTTAAACCTAGGAGACTTAATTATTGTAACTATGCTTTAATGTCTTCTCTTATGCATTTTAAAGATCCTCAAACTTTTTCTCAAGCTAAAAATCAACCTCATTGGCAAAGTTCTATGCAAGATGAATATGATAGTTTAATTTCTAATAATACTTGGGATTTAGTTACTTTACCTCATGGGAAAAACCTTGTTTCATGTAAATGGTTATATAAAACTAAGTTGAATTCTAATATTGAAATTAGTAAGTTTAAAGATAGAATAGTAGCAAGAGGTTTCTCTAAAGTTGAAGGAATAGATTATAATGATATTTTTGCTCCTGTTGAAAAAAATGCTTACTATTAAAGTTTTTCTTGCTTTAGCTGCAAAAATGAATTAGTCTATTCACCAAATGCATGTTAAAAGTGCTTTTTTAAATGGTGATTTGCATGAAGAAATATATATGTCTCAACCTCCTAGTTTTATTAAATAAGGTAATGAACATCTTGTATGTAAACTAAATAAATCTATCTATGGTCTAAAACAATCTCCTAGAGAATGGTATTCTAAAATCAATGCTTTCTTTATTTATCAAGGTTTTTCTAGAAGTAAAAATGATCCTAACTTGTATATCAAGCATAGTGAAGATGACATTATTATTATCATTCTTTATGTTGATGATTTGATTCTTACTTCAAGTTCTAACCATTTAATTTCTGATATTAAGTCTCAACTTAACCAAAAAATTCAAATGATTGATTTAGGACTTCTTCATTATTTCTTAGGAATGCAAATTTGGCAAACACCTAAGGGTATTTTTATTTCACAAAGTAAATACTTTAAAGATATTCTTGATAGATTTCATATGAATGATGCTAATCATGTTTCAATTCCATGTGAGTTGGGAACTAAGTTAATGACAGATATGGAAACTTCATTTATAGATGCTACTCCCTATAGACAACTTGTTGGAAGTTTAAATTATCTAACTCTCACTAGACCTGATATATCTTTTAGTGTTGGATTATTTTCAAGATTTATGTCCAAATCTCAACAAACTCACTTCAAAATTGGTAAAAGAATATTAAGGTATATTAAAGGTACTCTTGATGTAGGTTTATTTTATGATGCAAATTTTGATTTTACATTAAAAGGATTTATTGATTCAAATTTTTGTGGAGACCCCAATGATGGGAAATCTACTTTTGGGTATTGTTTTTTTCTTGGTTCAGGTGCTATATCTTGGAAAAGTATAAAAGATCAATATGTTTCACTATGTTCTACTGAAGTTAAGTACAAAAGTTGTACCAATGCCTCCAAAGAATCCTTATGGCTTAAAAGAATTCTTGAAGATTTTGGTCTACCTAAACAAGAACCTACACCTTTATATTGTGACAATCAAATTGAAATAGCCTTGGAAAAGAATCTGGTCTACCATGCAAAGTCAAAGCACATTTCTCTCCACTACCACTTCATTAGAGAGAAAATTGAAGAAAATAAAGTATCCCTCATCTATTGCAAGGGTCAAGATCAAGTTGCAAATATTTTGACAAAGCCTCTTTCTGGAGATAAATTTGGGTTTGATACCCCCTGATGTAAATCCTCCAAGTAAAGATTAAAGGGGGGTGTTATAATTTAATCTTTCCTTGGTTGAAAATATGTAATTAACGGGTAAAACAAGGTATCCTTATTTTTATTTTTCCTCTAGTCCAAGTAGGAGGACATGTCAGAATTTTGTAATTCATTTAATAAGGAAATTAGATATTCCTCCTTAAGAGGAATCTCACATTTGTCACACACACAATATGAATATGGCATTCATAGAAGATGGGAGTTACATGCAAGCTCCTCCAACCATCTCTACTTAAGAGATGTCTCTCACACACTTGCTCTAATAATCTTGTCCTCTTTCTCACTTCTCCTCACATTCTCATCTTTCTCTCAATATTGTATTGAGCTTATTACTCTTATTCCTTAGGCCTTGTGCCATATTCATATTCTTCACAAGGGGTTTTTCTTGTTTTTCCCCTTTCAAATCCTTGTGTTCTTGTTATTGTTAGAGAAATTTGGTGATCTTTTGGCATGATACTTTGAAGAAATTCCTCTCTCCCTCTTTTGGTGAACTTGGTAAATTCTTTCCATGCACTCACACTTGGGTTCTTTCCTTTGCTCTACTAATTTTTTATTAATTCCTAACAAAACCTCACACGTTCAAACTCACATCAAGGACAAGGAGAAATCTCATCGGGAATGCATGCTAGAAACTAATGCAAGATTCCAATGCCCATCCTCTGCTGAATATTACATGGAGGAGAAACATCCCAAATAACCTAGACATTGATTCCAATAATCTCACAGAAAAGGTAGTTGATACATCCAATTACCCCTTACCTTTAAGATACAATGATGCCACCTAAGTCCTTCTCAGGATGGTATATACTTTATCCTAATTTGTGTGGTGTAGCTACGAACAATGCACATGGAAATTTATAACTTGAATGCTAGGAAATAAATTATGATTCCATTCCTTAACCATTAAATGGGGTGGCATAGCCAAGGGGAGGGATCAAGATCAACTATTTTTTTCACATCGCCCATACCTAGGAATAGCAAAGGGGAGGGATCACTAATCTCTTTATTATGACCACATAGGGAAATTTATAACTTGAATACTAGGAAATAACTTATGATTCCATGCCTTAACAATTAAAGGGGGCAACATATCCAAGGGGAGGGATCAAGATCAACTAGTTTTTTCACACCGCCCCAAACTAGGCATTGCCAAGGGGAGGGATCACTAGTCTCTTTATTATGAAATCGGGTGGTTTGAACTCATAACTAGGGGTGGGATAACTACCTTTATCTCCACCACCCCACACGGGATCACTAGTTTCTTTCCACCATGGTGGAACCCAAATTTACAATCACATTTGAATGGCTAAGAAATTCAGGGAAGTATTTTCTACAGTTGTTATCTTGGTTTATGCTTGTATTTCCTCCTTCCATTCATAATTTACTATTGCAATTGTTCTATCCTATGCATTTATCCTAATTAATTTCATGCATTTTTCTGTTAGATTGGCTATGTTTTATACTTTCCACGGCTTACATATATTTAAATTCATAAATATAGCCGTTGGCCCTTTTTTGCGATCTATTATTTATTTTAATATATTTTTACGACCATGGCAGGGAATATTCTCTGTTACTTGGCACCTTTGAAAATGTCTCAGTCGTGTAATCTCAAATTGAAAAAAAATATTCCATATGGTTCAGCAACAGGGCAATAACCTTTGGTCTCATAGTCTCAGAGACAAATAGAATATGCTTTTATCTTATAGAGACTTAATGTTGTTCATTGATCTCATTCAAAGCTTTGTTTTTATCTATGGTGGTCGGGTGCTCTTGAAGTAAACTAAGAGTTAAAAATATCATTTCACGACTAAGAGACTGAAGAAATTTATAAACCCAAGGTAAAGTTACAGTTAAAGCTAAAGTCTAGGATTAAAGTAAAAGGTAGATAGGTCAAAATTGATCTAATGGTTGACATAATGTCTTAATCAAAAGATGTGCAAGATCTAACATTTAAGCCATTACACCTGATTGCCACATGTTTGGGTCCCAAAAATATTCTAAACGAAGATAAAGAAGAGGAAAACAAGGATATAGGTGGCACCATATGATTGATTGTAAAAAGTTGACAGGGATATACATTAGCTTATATATTAGATTTTCTAAAAGCTTAACTGTAGAACGGGATCTACGGTGGGCATAATGGTTTAAATTCAAGATGCAAGATATTTACCCATTAAGCCATCATGAAATCTTGACATGTGCCTTGGGCTTGGAAATGTTCTTAGCAACAAAGTGATAGGGATACAGTTGGCAGTTTCTGATTAGTCGATCAGGATGACATGGACATATTTCATTTCAAAAGTTGGCTAAAGACTGAGCATATTCAATGTTAATCAATGGTCAGTGTAATGACTTAATCAAAAGATGCTCAAGATCTAAAACATATTCCATCAAGTCGTGTCGACGCATGTCTTGAAGTGACTTGGGCCCTGTTTGCATAAAGTTGGACAAAGATTAAAGTACTGATAGATCTAACGGTTGGCATAGTGTCTTAAAGTAAAGATATGCAAGATCTAACGTATAAGCCATTATGCCTGAGTGACATGTGTTTTGGGACCCATAGATTCTAAGCAGCCAAGAAAGAGATCATTGATCAAACTATGGTGAGAATCAATGGTAGATGTGATGACTTAATGAAAAGATGCACGAGATTTATCATATAAGTGATTAAGCTTGATCGCCACATGTCTTAGCCCCACTGAAAGAATGAGTGATGAAGTATGAAGATCTATGGTGCAGTTCATGTCTGATCTATGATCGACATTCACACACGATGAAAAGATGCATGATTTTTATCTGCTGCAAGGGCGCAATAGAGAAACACATGTCCCAGGGCCCACAAAAGGTTTGAGCACAAATAGAAGACTAATTAGAAGTTAAAGAATGGAGAAGATCTATGGCTGCCATGATCACATGATAAAAATTGGATGACCTTTACCCGTTGCGATCTTACAATATCATGCCACGTGTCTCAGACAGATGCAAAGGACAAAATGCCTGAGTGGCACTGATGACTGGGATTTTTATTTGTCATTGCATGTTTTAATGTTATTATATTGTTATTTCATCGACTTAGGGTTTTGATTATTGTTTTAATACTTCGACATTGTTTTCATGTAGGGTTTTGAAGGTGGTAAAAAAAAATAATGCTACCTAGATGAAAAGATGAAAGATCAAAGACATGTAGAAGTCCATTTATATACCATGCAGAAGTTAAAGAGATATCACAGATCTATAATAAATTTTAAACGAACTATTTGATTATTGTTATCTCTTTGGTTGATAACTATTTTTAAAGGATGATAATTCATTCCTTAATTGTAATTGTGACTGTTCAATTGTTTATCATAGGGATTAGGTTTGGTAGATGAACTGACATGTTGATCTAAATCTTGTTTGCATCTTTTTAACTTTGTATAGATAAGGATACCAAGATCAATATGAAGGAGGTCTGGGGTGATATATTTTTCATCATTTTCAATCAGTTTTAGATTTGATCACAACTGAACATGGAATATTATGTACTATTTTTCATAATCAATAAAAGATAAGTGTTTCTATCTCTCTTGGTTCATGGTTTCAATCATTTTAAATTATTGAAGAAATTTCAATTGCTATCTTACAGTTGCTTGTGCAGAAATATTATCATCTTATATCATTGTTTGAATATCAGGAGGTCTGTGAGAACTTAATTTTTTTCTAGCTTCTTGTTCATCTGATCTCCCAACCATAGGAGTTAAACTCATTTGAACTAGCAAAGATATAATATAGACTGATGACATGTAACTGATTAAATGTTTGGTAAAGTTAAGTTGAAGATAATGCAAGGCATTAAATCAGTTAATGATTTGTATTGTCATTGATGTCAACTTGATATCATCTATACGGTCATGTATATAATGCCAAAGAATTTAGAGAATCAATGGAACAAAGGTTATGCTTTTAGCAATGCAGAAAAGTCAAGTATTCACTAAGTGACAGATAACACCAATGAGGTGCACACCATCGGTAAAGGAAAAGAAGAAAAGTCATAGTGATACCCAACAAGCAGAAGATAGGATACCCGATGAGAAAAGTCCAATGGTACCTAACGAATGGAGATCTCGAAGCTAACTGGAGTCACACCGATGGAATTGATAGTTGTAATTGATGACTAACTAAAGAGTTGACCGACAGAATAGAGAGTTCAAAAAATGACAAAATATCTAGCTAGCAAGAGCTAAAGATAGAGTTAACTGGTTGTTTTCTTTGTTTTATTCAACCAGAGTTAAGTAATTGATTTAAAGCTAATTTATACAGTTGGCATGAAGATAACTACGAGACAAATCAAGAGTTGTGCTTTAAATCAAATTGGCTGGCTTTTTTTTCACACCAAGAATCAAGAAACAATGAATATCATGTCTATATAAGAGACAAGATTAATTCATTTTTGTATCACATGAAAAGGGAATTAAAGGGAGTGAATAGAAAGAGGATGCTAAAGATAAACTGATGAAGAACAAATTCATGCAGTACTGATCAATCAAGCTGAAGGAGAGCTAAGGAATTCTATAGACACTAACAAACAGTGAGCATAGCATCATAGACAAGAAAGTATGGAGCACAAAAGAATTGAATTGATACATTGATCAGAGAGGTAATGTACTTAAATAGCTATGAAAATCTGCAATTCAAGTTGCATTAGAAATAGGTCATTTTATTTCAGTTTAACCGTTAAAGCATCAAGTCTCTTAATAGAGTAGGACTTAACAATCTTCTATATATTGAGGTACATCCCAAAGAGTGCCAAAAAGGTTGATTCATGAAAGTAGAATTGGACATGCCTGATGCCTATTGATAGTCTAAGAGAGAAGCTGATTCAAGGATAGCAACATTAGATTCCCGATACTAAGTGACAACCTATATGTGTAAAATCCTCTAACAAGGTCACACCTAACAGTGTGTTTGTAACCTTTAATAGGGTTGGCTCTTAACAGGGCTCACTTCAGAAGAGTAAAAATTTGGGGTACCAGTCCTAGTGGTTTTTTCCCTTAATAGGTTTTCCAAACTAAAAAATCATGTGTTATGTGTGTATGATTCATTTCTTTATTGTTTTGTGTCTGACATAGTTAACACTAGAATTATTGGTATACTCTACATATTTAATATATTTTGGTAAATAGTTATACTACTTATTGGTAATCAAGGAGAATAAGGATAGACAAGGTAAACTAACAGACAGTTAATCATTATAAGTATCTCATGGCATGCATCTTGTAGGGACATAATAATCTGAGGTTTATTAATTGGTGGTTAAGTTTAAGGATAAGTTTTTGAGGCCACTGATTCACCCCCCCCCCCTCTCAGTTATTACTAACAAGTGGTGTCAGGGCTTGTGTTCTTAGAAGGAAGGTTTCAAGACCTAAGCCAAAGATTGCAAGATGAATAGATGAGATGTGCCCAAGTTGAACAAAGATAATTTTGCTTCATGGTAGAGCAGAATAAGACTCCACTTATCAGGTATTGGTAATGATGTTACTCAATTCCTAGAAACTGAATATGTGTTTCCCATAGGAGCACCAACAGTTGAACAAATGAGAGAGAAGCATGAACATAATGGATTGATGATAGAGCTTGCTTCCTCACTCTCTGATACTAAATTTGAAGATGTCAAAGAATGCAAAACTGCAAAGTAGATGTGGGACAAATTGAAGCTTGTACATGGTGGTGAAAAAAATGTTTTGAGAGCCAAGGTAGAAAGCCTTAGAGGAAAGTTTGATGATCTCAAAATGAAAGAAGAAGAAAACATCACTCAATACAGCACCAGAATTAAATAAGTAGTCAATGTTATCTGAGGAGTTTGAGGTGTACTGGAAGAAGATACAGTCGTAAATAAAATTCTAAGAACTTTACTTCCTACTTATGCTATTAGAGTATCTGCCATTCAAGAAATGAGAGCAGTAGAAAATAGAAATGTTACTCTAGATAGTTTAATTGGAAGACTGATTTCATTTGAGATGATTAAATTTGATAATAGTGTCTTACCAAACATAGAGTCTACATTCAAAAATTCTATGAGAATAAGTAAATAAAGTCACAAAAACACTATGAGAAAAGATAGTGATAGTGAAAATGAAGAAGATGATCTTGATGAAATAGAAGCACTTATGGCTAGAAGAATGTAGAGAGGCAAAGGTAAATACAAAGGTAAATTACAACATGTTTGTTTTAATTGCAAAGAGATTGGACATTTTGCTTCAAGATGTACTAATAGAAGAAAAGATGACAGATCTTTTAAAAAGAAGTCTCACATAGGTGATTACAAAAGCTAATGACAATCACAAAGAAGAGATACCCAAGACTATAAGGACAAAGGAAAGAAGGTTAGCTGCCTAGAAAAATGCAAGGATGATGATACTGACACAGAATCTGATCAAGACATCAAGATGGTGTTTGTAGATGTAAAAGATGATTCAGTTGATGATGAAGAAAGGTATGTAGAAAAAACTATCATATCTAAAATTAGAAAAAATGATTTTTGGATCATAGATAGTGGCTGCACTCATCATATGACCAGTGATAAGCAAAAGTTTGAGACTTTTGAATACTACAAGGGTGGATCAGTAAGAATGGGAAATGGCACACCTTGTACAATTGAAGGTAGAAGAACAATAATATTGAATAACCAAATAAAGTGTGAGAATGCTTATGGGTAAATGGATTGAATTATAATTTGAGTGTTTCTCAGTTGAATAATTTAGGTTACAAAGTAGCATTTGAAAATAAAAAGGCAAAGATCTTCAACAAATCTGGAAATCTGATTGGTACCGGTGAGTAGACAAAAGGTAACTTATTATATATGAATGATACTGACTCCACTTGTTTGATTTCTACAAATGAAGACATATGGTTATGGCACAAAATACTGTCATGTGAACTTTGACAACATGATGAAAATTAGCAAAAAGACAAATGTCAGAGACTTACCGACAATGACCAAGCCCGACAACATCATGTGTAAAAACTATCAAAAAAGTAAAATGACAAAGTCTAGTTTCAAAAGAAAAACCCATACATGTGATGCAATTCTAGAATTAGTCCATATTGATTTATGTGGACCCATGAGGACAAAGATTTATTATGGAGATAGATATTTTATTCTCTTTGTTGATGATAACTCTAGAATGATGACAATTATGTTTCTAAAAGATAAATCAGAAGCATTTAAGATGTTCAAATGGTATAAGTTTATGGTAGAGAAACAAAGTGGTAAGGATCTAAAATGTCTAAGATCAGATAGAGGAGGTGAGTTTATATCAGATGAATTCACTAACTTTTGTAAAGAACAAGGTATAAAAAGACAGGTTTCTGCACCAAGAATGCCATCGCAAAATGGGATTACTGAGATAAGGAATAGATCAATAGTTGATTGTGATAGGACACTGATGATAGAAAAATGCATCACCCAAATATTCTGGAGGGAAGCTGTAAGTACTACTGTTTACACACTGAATAGAGTAAAATTGAAGAAAGACACCAAGAAGACACCTTATGAGCTATGGTATGGATACACACCCAATGTAAGTTATTTCAGAATTTTTGGCAATCAATGTTATATATTCAAAGATGATAGAAATGGAAAAATTGAATCCAAGAGTGATGAAAGAATTTTTATAGGGTATTCTACCAAGAGAAAGGCTTACAAAAGTCTAAACAAAGCCTCTAACAAAATTATTGAAAGTGTAAATGTAAATATAGATGAATTTGCAGAGAAGAATGAACAAGAAAGCACTAAAGAACTAGATGACTACAATAAGTTCACTTACAATGAGGAACCTGACACTCTACCCTACCAACAATGTAGAGCCCCTGAGCTACAAATCATTGATCCTGAGCGTCAGGCTACAAATACCAACGGTTAGGATAATGATCAAGATAATGTGCAAGGTGATGAAGAATAGAATGAAGATCAAAATAATGATCAAGATGATAGACAAATAAATGTACCTATACTTGCAAGATATGTAAGAAGGAACCATCCATAGGTCCAGATCATAGGAGATAAGAAAGCTGGTACAAGAACACGAAGTAATTCTTTAAACTCAAATTGTTTAATTTGTGAGTTTGAGCCAAAATCTGTTAATGCTGCACTAGATAATGAAGAATGGATAAGTACTATGAATGATGAGATTAAGAAGATTAAGAAGAACAAAAAATGGTCACTTGTGCCAAGACCAGATGACAAGAATGTCATCGATAATAAATGGATATTCAGGAATAAGCTGAATGAGAATGGAGAAGTCACAAGGAAGAAAGAAAGGATAGTATGCAAAGGGTATGCACAAGAGGAAGGTATAGACTATGGAGAGACCTTTGCACATGTTTCTAGGCTAGAAGGAGTATGAATATTACTTGCTAATGCTGTATTCAAAGGATTAAAGGTATACCAGATGGATGTTAAGTCATCATTCCTAAATGGATTACTTGAAGAAGAAGTATACATTGAACAACCAGAAGGGTTTGTTGATCTAGACAAGAGGGACATGATATGTAGACTTCACAAAGCCTTGTATGGATTGAAACAAGATCCAAGACCCTGGTATGAATGACTTCATTCCTATCTAATAAGTATTGTATTTGTAAGGACTAGTGAAAATAGTAATCTTTATTTAAAAGAAGATATTGATGCTAACACCTTGATTGTTGAAATATTTGTTGATGACATCATATTTGGAGGCAATGATATGCTACAAAAATAATTTTCTAATGAGATGAGAAAAGAGTTTGAGATTTCTATGTTTGGGGAGATCAAGTTCTTTCTTGGTCTACACATCATTCAACAAAGTGAAGGAATTTTGATTACACAATCCAAGTACATTAGAGAGGTCTTGAAAATTTTCAAGATGGAAGAATCCAAACCAGTTTGAACATCGATGGCTACAGGATGTAACTTGACAAAGGAGGACAAGACAACAGAGGTAAATTAGACTTTGTACAGATCAATGATAGGAAAACTCATGTATGTTGTACACACTAGACTAGATATTGCACATGCAATAGGAATTGTTGCTAGATTTTTAGCTAACTCCAGGGAATCACATATGACTACTGTGAAAATAATTCTAAGATATCTGAAGAATACTAAGGAATTTGGCTTATGGTATAGAAGAGAACAAAAATTTGAACTTAAGGTGTTTACCGATGCTGATTGGGATGGAAATCTTGATGACCGGTAAAGCACAACTAGAGGAGCATTCTTTATGGGTGATAGACTTGTCACATAGATTAGCAAGAAGCAAGGATGCATCTCTCAGTCTACTACATAAGTAGAGTATGTTGCTATTGCTGAAAATTTCTCAAATATTGCATGGATCAAACAGTTGTTAGAAGGTATGCATATGAAGATCTTAGAACCAGTGATTATCTATTGTGATAACACCAATGAAATAAACATTTCCAAGAATCTAGTTATGCATGCAAAAACTAAATACATTGCCATCAAGTATCATTACTTAAGAGAACAAGTTCAAGAAAAAGAGGTGATACTTGAGTATGTACAATCCAAAGAACAATTAGCTGATATCTTCACCAAACCACTGCCCAAGGATACATTTGAGTACCTAAGAAAGAGACTAGGGGTCAAACCCTTGTCTACCAGTCAGTAAATGACTGAAGGCTGCATCAGCCTACATATTATCATATCATCATTCATGTTGATGCAAGAAACGGGATGAACTTAAAAGCTACATCTATATACAGACAGGTATATATCAGAACTGAGAACTAGAGATTATTGTTGTATTGCTGATGGATAAGCGAAATTCAAAGAATATATTATGGATAGGAAAATCATTGTTTGACATGAATGTCAGATATTTGTAAAATATTTGTTTGGGATTGTTGTCAAAGGGAGAGAGATTATCCATATTATCACATTCTTTTGAGAAAGACTATCCATTATAAGATTACTCCAAAAGGGAGAGATTATATCCTTAAGGAAAGAAAGTTGTATGAAATCTTATACAAAAAGAGAGTTGTTGAAGAGAGAAAAAGACATCAAAATAGGAGAACAGGTAAAAGAAGAGAAATTGACACAAGAAAGGGACTCAACAAACCAGAAGACAAGAGAACTCTAGGAATTGAATCTAAGCTAAAACAGAGCTTACCAAATTTTAGACACTTATTGGTTGACAAAAGGGAGAGATTGGTAGTTAGATGAAACTCAACAATTGTATTTCATATTGTATTAGAAATATTATAGTGTGATAATATAATTTTGTTGCCATCAATGCCAAAGGGGGAGATTGATGTCATGTAACTGATTAAATGTTTGATAATGTTAAGTTTTTGATTACGGTAAAAGCAGGTTTTGAAGGGAACCCCGAAACCCTTTAACAAAACATAGGAAGGAAAGGCTAAAAAAGCCCCAGCAAACAACAGATTGTCCCAAGGAGGGACCCAAACAAAAGAGGGTCACAACCCAGATTTTACAATAACAATTCCAAAGCAAAAAGCAAAAAAAGTAGCTGGAAAGAAAACAGAGAAGACACCCGCCAGCACAAAATCAGAGAGATTTCAGAAGGCTTTCAGCTTC
>MU226401.1:1247890-1267482 GCA_018584345.1 Thuja plicata | reverse complement strand
CTTCCCCTTCCTTGTCACCTTCCTTGAAACTCCTACTACCGTCTGCAGTATTCGACTGCACCCCTCCACCCTCAGGTTTCCCGCCCGCAGGGGAATTCAAATTCCCTCCTTCTCGCTGATCCGCTCCACTCCGCTCCATGCTTTCTTTTCTACGAATGTTGTAGCTTTGTTTGATAATGTTAAGTTGAAGATAATACAAGGCATTAAATTAGTTAATGATTTGTATTTTCATTGATGTCAACTTCATATCATCTGTATGGTCATGTATATAATGCCAAAGACTTCAAAGAATCAATGGAACAAAGGTTATGCTTTCAGCAATGCATAAAATTCAAGTATTCACTAAGTGAAAAATAACACCAATGGAGTGAACACCATCGTTAAAGGCAAAGAATAAAAGTCACAGTGATACTCAATGAGCAGAAGACAGTGTTGCCCGATGAAGAAAAACCATAGGATACCCGACGAACAAAGTCTAATGATACTCGACGGATGGAGATCTTGAAGATAATTGGAGTCACACCGATGGAACTAATAGTTGTAACCAACAACTAACTGAAGAGTTGACCGATAGAACAAAGAGTTCAGAAAATGACAAAATATCTAGCTGGCAAGAGCTAAAGATAGACTTAATTGGTTGTTTTCTTTGTTTTATTTGACCAGAGTTAAGTGATTGATTTAAAGCTGATTTATACAATTGGCATGAAGATAACTATGAGACAAATTAGGAGTTATGCTTTAAATCAAATTGGCTGGATTATTTTTTACGCCAAGAATCAAGAATCAAGAAATAGTGAATATCATGTCTATATAAGAGACATGCTTAATTCATTTTTGTATCACGTGAAACGGGGATTAAGGGGAGTGAATAGAAAGAGGGTGCTAAAGAGAAACTGATAAAGAACAACTTCATGCAGTACTGATCAGTCAAGCTAATGGAGAGCTAAGGAATTCTGGAGACACCGATGAACAGTGAGCACAGCATCACAGAGAAGAAATTATGGAGCACAAAAGAATTGAATTGATACATTGATCAGAGAGGTAATGTACTTAAATAGATATAAAAATCTACAATTCAAGTTGCATTAGAAATAGGTCATTTTGTTTCAGTTTAACCATTGAAGTGTCAAGCCTCTTAACAAAGCAGGAGTTAATAGTCTTCTATATATTGATGTACAACCCAAGTAGTGCCAAAAAGATTTACTCATGAAAGTAGCATTGGCCGATGCCTATTGATAGTCTAAGAGAGAGGCTAATTCAAGGATGGAAGCATTAGATGCTCGATACTAAGTGACAACCTATATGTGTAAAATCCTCTAACAAGGTCACACCTAATAGTGTGTTTGTAACCTTTAATAGGGTTGGCTCTTAGCATGGATCACTTCAGAAGAGTGAAAATTTGGGGTAACGGTCCTAGTGGTTTTTTCCCTTAACAGGGTTTCCACGTTAAAAAATATGTGTTATGTGTGTATGATTCATTTCTTTATTGTTTTGTATCTGACATAGTTAATACTGGATTTATTGGTATACTCTGCATGTTTACTGTATTTCGTTAAATAGTTATAATTCTTATTGGTAATCAAGGAGAATAAGGACAGAGAAGGTAAAACAACAGATAGTTAATCAATATAAGTATCTCATGGCATGCATCTTGTAGGGACATAATAATCTAAGGTTTATTAATTGGTGGTTAAGTTTAAGGATATGTTTTTGAGGCTAGTGAATCACCCCCCCCCCCCCCCTCTCAGTTATTACTAACACAGACTTTAATCTTCTTTGTACCTAAAGCATTTGGATAGTTCATGGTTGAATACTATATTGCAAAGTTGTACATAGGATTGGATTTGGATTGACTCTATCTCCCAAATTGTTATAGGAATTGATCTAAACTATTATTGGAAATAGGTATTTGGTTCATGATTTCATGTTGTTGAGATATTCTAGAATTCAATCATTTATATATAAATGTTTACAAAGCATTCCTTACAAATCTCTCAAAGCATTCAGTTTTGCAGTTTTATTCGATATTGATCTCAATTTGATTCCTTTCAAGTTCCTTTCCATACTTGAGAAGGATAGTTTGAAGTGTTCTTATCCGCTATAAAAATCCTTAAGACTTGAAGGATACATTTAAGGTATAGGCCTACTAGCCTTGGTTCTACAGAGCCAGAGTTGCAAAAATTTTAGCCTTTCCCCAAGGTTAAATGTGATAGGTGGCCAAATCACTTGGGTTTATTAGCATTGGATTGGCAAGTCCATAGGAAATCCAATCTGTGTATTTGAGCACCAATAGATTGGAAACTCTACTGGGGAGTTTTTAGAATTTCATATTTTGCAGATCAAAGAGCTTGTTTGTTTGATAGTGCACTCTACTGGAAGGAAGAATCTAGAAGATTTGCAAGTAGTATTTTCCTCCTGACAAGAAGGTGACGACTCCACCTTTTTGATGCAAGTATATTATAATAAATTTTCTTTTTTTTGTTAAAGTATTTATGTGGGGTAGAAGTTCCTTGCATCCAGATAAAATTGAACTAGATTTACATGAAATTCTAAGAAGAGGTAAGAAAGAGGTTGTAGATATGATGAATACTAGATATAAAAGATTTCCTGATAGAGAGACTACTGGTTTCAATGATGGAAACTATTGTGATTTATAAGAACATAAAAACCCTTTTTTTTATGAAGATGACCAGAATCGAGCACAAGAAATTGAAGAGATAGAAGAATATGATGAAGAAGACAATTTCCTATATGCTACATTGAGTAAATTAACTGAAAAGGTTACCTGATGAAGCCTTGGAGAAATTAGAGATGAAGAGAAGTGAGATGGATGATGAATAAGGAACAAAGGAAAAGGAGACACCAAAAGGTAATGGCCAGCCAAAATACAACCCTCCTAATAAGAAAAATGGGGAACTAGTTTTCAACAGTGATCACACAAACCCATTGTTTGAACCTAATAAAGGAAGATATGAGAAAGATAACAATAACAATGGAAGAAATGATTATTGGAGACAATGAAAGAATATAGAAAACTATAATAAAGGTAATGCAAGACATCAAAATATGGGTAATGGTCATAGAAATGGACAAAATCGCCAAGGCGTGAATCATCAAAATCTAGGAGGCCAGAATGGAAATCAACATAACATGGGCCAAAGAAGAAGAGCTCCTATGGTGGTGGAAATATATAGACAAATTGATTTTAGTGGGATAGTTGGATATCCAAATACCATATCAAATGATTTGAGAAATGCTATTCCAAAATTTTTAGGGAATGGAGTGGAATCTGTTGAACAACATACCATAAATTGGAAGAACACTATTGAAGAATCATATGGGAACCATGAAGACATTTTTATGAAGTTGTTCATCCAATCATTAATTGAAGATGCTACTGAATGGTATAGAGGATTTCCTGATGGATCCATTTCAAGCTGGTGTAGTTTTGTAAACCAAATTATTGAATAGTTTGGTGATCATAATGATACATCTTTTTCATCTCATGAGTTAACTAGTATTAAAAAGAACTTTAATGAATTAGTTGGTAGTTTCTAGTTTTGCTTTGTTCTGATCTCTAAAGTTCTATCTGGGTCTTAGCCCTTTCTCGGTATTTTGTCATGCTTGACAGCTTGTTGTTTTTCTTGTTGCTTCCTATTTATTTTTCTATTTCTATGTAAAGGGTTTTGGGGTGCCTTCAAAACCTGTTGTTACCTTAATAAAAAACAACAAGGTGAAATACCAGTTATCCAAAGATTAGAAAATGAGGAGAAACAAGAATATACTATTGCAGCTCTTGAGGAAGCAAGAAGTAACTACAAATTGAGGAATAGAACATTAAATGTTGATCAAGGAAAACCTACAGGAACATCTATCAAAACACCAAAGAAGAAGGTGACTCAACATGACATAAAAGAACCAAAGATGATGATGAAAAATCAAGTCAACAGGTAGATCTTCATCAAGAACCTAAATTGACAAAGGAGAAACCAATGGTCAGTAATTCTATCCCAAGTAATAGTTCTTTCATATCTAATGCTTTATCTCATGTAAAAATTTATATTCCTTTATTTCAAATGATGAAAGTACTTGAATATAAAAATGAAACTATAAAAGTATTGTCTAATGTAGGTAATGTTTTTAAAGAAGAATCTAATCAAAGAGAAATAAATAAAGATCCTCCTGTTGTTTATTTAGGAACTACTATTTCTCAAAATGGAACACAAGTGGATCCTTTTTATCTCACTTTGAGGGTTAACAATAAACTGCTTAAGAATTGTATGATAGATTCAGAAGCAACAGTGAATATTATGCCTACAGAAGTCATGAAAGAACTTGGAATGAAGGTGGATATAACTTATGGAAGATGCTACGCTATGGAAAATAGGTCTATAACTGTTGTTGGTATTATGAAGGATGTGGAATTTAAATTTCCTTCTTGTCCTGAAATGTTATATAAAACTGATATTACAGTTGTTGAAGTGTCTGCTAATTATGGAATGTTTTTATCTAGACAATGGTCTAATCTAGTAGGTGGTAATATTCAATTATATTTGTCTTATGCTACTATTCCAATGGATGGAAGGGAAGTAAGAGTTAATAGGGAACCAAGATCTCCATATATTATTGATGAAGACATTGGGGTGGAAAAAATGAACTTTTTTCCATTCAGACATGGACAATTTTTTAGGTAAGTATTACTAAACCAACATTGAAAATTGATAGTCCCATTGAAGTGCATTTGCAGGAAAATCAAGATGAAATTTGGCAAATGACTTTTGTTGGAGCAAGAAGTAAAGAAGGTAATGGTGATGGGGTCACTTTTGTATCCCTATCTGGTAAGATCTTAAAATTTTCTTTCTTACTTAATTTTGAATGCACAAATAATGTTTCAGAGTATGAATCATTAATTCTTGGTTTAAATGTTTCAAAATCATATGTTATCAAAATGCTTTCAATTTATGGTGATTTTAATTTGATAGTTTCTCAAGTTAGAAATAGATTCATTACCAAAAATCCTAAGTTAAAATAGTATAGAAACTTAGTATGGGATATTAATTGAGTCTTTTGATGTATTTTTCAATTGAGTGGATAGAAAGGTAAGAAAATTTCCTTGCATACTTGTTGGCTAATGTAGCCATCAAGTAGATTGATATCCCTTTTGATGAGATTGTGCAAGTTGAGATAAAAAATAGGCCATCAGTTTCTAACAATGTGCATAATTGGAAAATATATGAAGATGAAAGAGACCTCCTCAAATTTTTAATCAATGAAGACAAGTATTAAGATAATTTCATAGAATAGAATGGTTATGTAGAGAACCAGGATGGAAAAGAGACCTTGTTGGAAAAGAATTTTTTCAACTAAAGACAAACAAAATTCCCAAAGGTTTGGTTGCACTAGAAGGAGTATTTGATGATCAAGAAAATTTCAAAAGGGGTAAGATAAGTAATGAGTCTAAAGAGATTGAAAAAATTGATTTGGGAAATTATCATACACCTAGAGAAGTATATATCAACAAAAATATCACTCCCAAGATCAAAGATAATTTGATAAATCTGTTAAGAAAATACAGTCACATCTTTGCATGGTCATATGATGATCTTAAAGCCTACCAAGAGGATTTATTTCAGCATGAAATCCCTCTAAAGCCAGACGCAAAACCTTTTAGACAAAGACAATGTCCTATAAATCTAATGCTAGCTCCTAAGATGAGAGAAGAACTTGTCAAGATGATGTATGCAGGAATAATAGTGCCTATAAGACATTTTACATGGGTATCAAACTTGGTCCCAGTTAGAAATAAAAATGGAGACATAATGTTATGTGTTGATTTCAAAAACATAAAATATATCATCCTTAAAAGATAATTATGCATTACCTAATATGGAAGCTCTTTTACTGAAATTAACTGGAAATGAATTGTTGTCTATGATGGATGGATTCTCAGGGTACAACCAAGTGAAGGTCAAAGAATGAGAGCAATATAAAACAACCTTCACAACTCCTTGGGGAACTTATGTGTATGCAAGAACGCCTTTTGGATTAACTAATGCAAGAGAAACCTTCCAAATAGAAATGCATGTGGCTTTTGATGGTCTGATTGAACTCATTATGGTAGTATATCGGGATGATTTAACGGCTTACTCCAAAAAGGCAGATAATCATTCCAAACACTTGGAGCAGATTTTTAGAAGAGCTTTAGAATAAGGGATATCTCTAAACGCTAAGAAGTGTCATTTTGGGGTTACTGAAGGGAAGCTTCTTGATCACATTATATCAAAGGATTGTGTAAGGATAGATCCTGAATGGATAACATCCATAGATAAAATTCAAATTCCTAAAAAATGTTAAAGGCATCCAATCTTTCTTTGGATAGATAAATTTTGTAAGAAGGTTTGTCCCTAACTTTGCAGAGATTATTAAACCGATTGCTAAGATGCTTAAGAAAGGTGCAGAAATTTAATGGCCTAATGAAGCCATAGAAGCATTTGCTTACATCAAGAAAGAAATCAAGGAAGCTCCAGTCCTTAAAACACTTGATTTTTCAAATCCTTTTCAGTTATTTTATTTTGCATCATATAATACTACGAATGCAGTTATGTTAGAGAAAAATGATGAGGGCTATGAACAGCCAATAGCAATTTTCAGTAAAACTCTTCAAGCAACATAATTAAATTATGATAAAAATGAGAAGCAGGCTTATGCTCTAGTTAAAGCAGTGAAATCTTTTAGGCCATACTTGGTAGGAGCTAAACTGATAGCTTATGTGCCAAATGTAGCAATCAAAGATATATTTCAGCAGTATGAATTGACATGTAGAAGATATAGATGGGTGAATTAGATCAAAGAATTTGACATGGAGATCCAAATAACAAATTTGGTAAGAGGACAAGGTATTGCTAAACTTATGGCTGAATTAAATCTTGAAGCAGTTCAAATAAATCAGGTGAATATTGATAAATTAATAATAAGTATTGAAAATTGTCCTTTGAATACTGATATAGTATATTTCCTTAAACACATGAAATGAAAAGAAGGTTTAAATGAAAATCAAAAGAGGACAATAAAGTTACAAGCATCTAGATATGTTTTGATACAAGGTGATTTGTATTGGAAGAATAGAGAAGGTGTTCTTTTATTTTGTCTAGATGTATACCAATCAAATCAATATTGAAAGAATTACATGATGGAGTATGTGGTGGTCATTTTTCAACAAGAACTACTGCCCATAAGATATTACATGTTGGGTATTATTGGCCATATGTTTTTAAGGATAGTTATACATATGTTAGAAAGTGTGAAGCTTGTCAGAAATTCTGAGGAAAATTAAAATATGATAGTGCATTACCCCTCAGATCTTTGTCAACTGGAGAGCCTTTCCAAATGTGGGGAATTGATTTTATTGGTGAAATTAATGATGTTTCTAGTGGACAACACAAATGGATTCTTGTTGTAATAGATTACTTTACTAAATGGGTTGAAGTCATACCATCTAGACAAGCTACAAGAAAGGTGGTTATAAAGTTTTTAACATAAAATATACTATAAAGATTTGTCGTTCCTTGCAAGACCATTTGTGATAATGGTATGTGTTTAAGATCCAAGGAATTCTCTAATTTTTGTAGTACTTATGGGATTAAGTTGTCATATTCTTCCCCTTACCATCCTCAAAGAAATGGTCGGGCTGAATCAAGTAATAAAAACATATTGAAAATCATTAAGAGAATGTTAAGCAATAACAAAAGAGAATGGGATTCCAGATTACCTTTAGCTCTTTGGGAAGATAATATAACAATTAATAAATCTACTGGATTTTCTCTTTATGAATTGGTTTATGGAAACCAAGCTATATTACCATTGAACAATCTTCTCCCTATATATAAGGTTGTTAGAGAGGAATAACTAGAAGACATGGATTTCATGGAGGATAGGATGGAACATCTTACGAAATTGGATGAAGTCAGAAGAACTGCACAAAGAGAGAATGTGAGGAAATAGTTGTAGATGAAAGCTTTACATGATAAGAGAACTAAGGATAGGAACTTTCAGAAAGGAGATTGGGTGTTAAAATAGAATGCTAAAGATTAGGATAAGGGAAAGCATGGAAAATTTAAACCTTTATGGCTTGGGCCTTACATAATTTTTGATAATGTAGGGGAAAAGAGTTATCTGTTGCAAGATAAAGAGGGTCATGATCAAGAATTTCCAACTCATGCTCAGTATTTGAAAGCATTCTTCTCTTAAAAAGGAAGTATTACCCTATGTTTGCTTCTGAGTTTTTGTTTTATTTGATTTATATTATTCTTTGTCTTTATTTTGGTCTTCTTCTCCAGAGATAGCTGAGATCTTATTGTGTCCAAGTATGAACACACATCTCTGGAAAGAGCCACTGGTGGAACCCAAATTTACAATCAAATTTGAATGGCTAATAAATTCAAGGAAGTATTTTCCGCAATTATTATCTTGGTTTATGCTTGTATTTCCTCCTTCCATTCATAGTTTATTATTGCAATTATTCTATCTTGTGCATTTATCCTATTTAATTTCATGCATTTTTTTGTTAGACTGGCTATGTTTTATATTTTCCATGGCTTACATATATTTGAATTCATAAATATATAAATTGGCCTTTTTTCGGTCTATTATTTATTTGAATATATTTTTATGACCATGGTAGGGAATATTCTCTTTTACTTGGTGCCTTTGAAAATGTCTCGGTCATGTGATCTCAGAATGGAAATGAATATTCCATTTGGTTCAGTGACTAGGTGATAACCATTGGTATCGTAGTCTCAGAGACAAATAGAATATGCTTTTATCTTATGGAAACTTAACGCTATTCATTGATCTCATTCAAAGCTTAGTTTTGATCTATGGTGGTTGCATGATCTCAAAGTAAAACTAGAGTTAAAAATATCATATTGTGACTAAGAGACTCAAGTAATTTATAAACCCGAGCTCAAGCTGCAATTAAAGGTAAAGTTTGGGATTAAAGTAAAAGGCAGACAGGTCAAAATTGATCTAACGGTTGACATAATGACTTAATCAAAAGATGCACAAGATCTAACATATAAGCCATTATGCCTGATCTCCACGTGTTTGGGTCCCACAAATGTTCTAAATGAAGATAAAATAGAGGACAATGAGGATATATGTGGCACCATATGATTGATTGGAAAAAGTTGACAGGGATATACATCGGCTTATATGTCAGATTTTAGGAAAGCTTAATTGTCAGACAAGATCTATAGTGGGCGTAATGGCTTAAATTCAAGATGTGAGATATTTACCCATTAATCCATTATGAAATCTTGATGTGTACCTTAGGCCCATAGATGTTCTGAGAAATGAACTGATAGGGATACAGTTGACACTTTTTTATTAGTCGATCAGGATGATAGGAACATATTTCATTTTGAAAGTTGGCTAAAGACTGAGCATATTCAATGTTAATCAATGGTTAGCATAATGAATTAATCAAAAGATTCTCGAGATCTAAAACATAAGCCACTCAGCCATGCCAACGTATGTCTTGAAGTTACATGGGCCCTATTTGCATAAAGATGGATGAAGATTAAAGTACTGACAAATCTAATGGTTGATGTAATGGCTTAAAGTAAAGATGTACAAGATCTAATGTATAAGCCATTACACCTGAGTGACATATGTTTTGGGACCCACAAATTCTGAGCAACAAAGAAAGAGATCATCATTTAAACTATAGTGAGAATCAATGGTAGACATGATGACTTAATTAAAATATGCATGGGATCTATCGTATAAGTGATTAAGCCTAATCACCATGTGTCCCAGTCCCACTTAAAGACTGAGCAATGAATTATGAAGATCTATGGTGTGGTTCATGTCTGATCTATGCTTGACGTTCACTCTGATCTGTTGTGAGGGTGTAATAGAGAAACATGTGTCCTAGGGCCCACAAAAGGTTTGAACATAGATAGAAGACTGATTGGAAGTTAAAGCATAGAGATCTATGGTTGGCATGATCACGTGATAAAAAATGGATGACCTTTACCCATTGTGACATTATGAGATCATGCCATGTGTCCTTGAAAGATATAAAGGACAAAATGCCCGAGTGGCACTGATGACTGGGATTTTTCTTTGTTGTTGCATGTTTTAATGTTATTATATTGTTATTTCATCGACTTAGGGTTTTGATTATCATTTTAATATGTCGACATTGTTTTCATGTAGGGTTTCAAAGGTGGTAAACAAAAATTAATGTGACCTTGATGAAAAGATATAAGACATGTAGACGTCCATTGATATACCATGCAGAAGTTAAATAGATATCAGAGATCTATAATAAATTATAAATGAACTATTTGATTATTATTATCTCTTTGGTTGATAACTATTTTTAAAGGATGATAATTCACTCCTTAATTGTAATTGTGACTGTTTAGTGGTTGATCATAGGGATTAGGTTTGGTAGATGAACTGGCATTTTGATCTGAATCTTGTTCACATCCTTTCATCTTTGTATAAGTAAGGATACCAAGATCATTATGAAGGAGGTATGGGGTGGTACATTTTTCATCATTTTTAGTTAGTTTTCAATTTGATCACAACTGAACATGGACTCTTATGTACTATTTTTCGTCATCAATAAAATATAAGTGTTTCTGTCTCTCTTGTTTCAAGGTTTCAATCCTTTTCAATTAGTCCTTTGCAATTATTGAAGGAATTTCAATTGCTATATTAGAGTTGCTTGTGTAGAAATATTATTGTCTTATATCACTATTTGAATATCAGGAAGTGTGTGAGAACTTAATTTTTTTATGGCTTCTTGTACATTTGGTCTCCCAACCATAGGATTTAAATTCATTTGAATTAACAATGATATAATACAAACTTTAATCTTCTATGTACCTAAAGCATTTAGATAGTTGATGGTTGAATACTATCTTGCAAAGTTGTACATATGATTGGATTTGGATTGACTTTATCACCCAAATTGATAAGGGAACTGATCTAAACTATTATTAGAAATAGGAATTTGGTTCATGATTTCATTTTGTTGAGATATTATAGAATTCAATTATTTATATATACATTTTTACAAAAGCATTCCTTACAAATTTCACAAAGCATTCAGTTTTGTAGTTTTATTCTATATTGATCTCCATTTGGTTCCTTTCAAGTGCCTTGCCATACTTGAGAAGGACAGTTTGAAGTGTTCTTATCTACTATAAAAAGCCTTAATACTTGAAGGATAATTTTAAGGTATAATCCTACCACCCTTGGTTCTACAGAGCTAGAACTACAGAGTTTTAGCCTTTCCCCTAGGTTAAACTTGTTAGTTGGCCAAATAACTTGGGTTTCTCATCATTTGATTGGCAAGTCCATAGGAAATCCAATATGTTGATTTGAGCACCAATAGATTGGCAACCCTACTGGGGAGTTTTTAGAATTTCATATTTTTCAGATCAAAGAGCTTGTTTGTTTGATAGTCCACTCTACTGGAAGAAAGAATCCAGAAGACCAACAAGCAATATTTTCCTCCGGACAAGAAGGTGGCTACTCTACCATTTTAATGCAAGTATATTATGATAAATTTTATTTATTTTGTTAAAGTATTTAGGTGGGGTAGAAGATCCTTGCATCCAAATCAAATTCAACTAGATTTATATCAAAGTATAGAAGAGGTAAGAAAGAGGTTGTAGATATGATGAATATTGGATATAAAATATTTCCTGATAGAGAGACTGTTAGTTTCAATGATGGAAAATATTGTGATTCAGAAGAAAATAGAAACCCTTTTGGTTATGAAGATGATCAAAATATGGCACAATAAATTGAAGAGATAGAAGAATATGATGAAGAAGGCAATTTCCTATATGCTACATTGAGTAAATTAACTGAATATGGGAAAAAGAATCCAAGAGTAGTGAAGGATTTGAAAAGGCTACATGATGAAGCCTTGGAGAAATTAGAGATTAAGAGAAGTGAGTTGGATGATGAAGAAGTAAAAAAGGAAAAGGAGACACCAAAAGGTAATGGGAAACCAAAATACAACCCTCCTCATAAGAAAAATGGGGAACTAGCTTTTAACAGTGATCACACAAACCCATTGTTTGAACCTAATAAAGGAAGATATGAGAGAAACAATAATAACAATGAAAGAAATTATTATTGGAGACAACCAAATAATGCAGAAAACTATAATCAAGGTAATCCAAGATATCAAAATATGGGTAATGGTCAAAGAAATGGACAAAGTCACTAAGGCATGAATCATCAAAATCTCAGAGGCCAGAATGGAAATCAACATAACATGGGCCAGAGAGAAGAGATCCTATGGTGGTGGAAATATACACACAACTTGATTTCAGTGGGATAGTTGGATATCCAAATACCATATCAAATGATTTGAGAAATTCTATTCCAAAATTTTCAGCGAATGGAGTGGAATCTGCTGAACAACATACCATAAATTTGAAGAACACTATTGAAGAATTAGATGGGTACCATGAAGACATTTTTATGAAGTTGTTCATCCAATCATTAATTGAAGATGCTGATAAATGGCATAGAGGATTTATTGATGGATCCATTTCAAGATAGTGTAGTTTTGTAAACCAATTTATTGAATAGTTTGGTGATCATAATGATACATCTTTTGCATCTTATGAGTTAACTAGTATTAAAAAACTTTAATGAATCAGTTGTTGAATTCAGTAAAAGGTTTAATAAAGTTATAAATAGAATACCAAGAGATATAAGGCATGTTGATTCTTTTTTGATTGATTTCTATCTAACTCCATTTATAGTAAAAGACTTTATGAAATTAGATCACAAGGACCTGCAACATTGCAACAGGCTTTCAAAGTTGCAGCCACTATTGAAAACAATAGAAGGGCTACTGGAAGAATAGATAAAAGAAGTGATACCAAATTACACAATCCAAAAGTTCATGAAAAGAATAATTTAAAAGTGTTGGGATTAATGGGAAGTATGTACTGAGAGGGGAGGGGTGAATCAATACCTCCAAAACTTTTATATCCCTTTTATCAATTAACCTTTGTAATCAATTGTATATCCATTCAATCTGATTTATACTATCTTGATGTGAGTTATATCAATTCATAACATTAACATACATGTGAACATTCATAGAAACATTCATGAAAGTAAATTGACACATAACACAAGATATGATATCACAGAAAACTCCTGTGAGGAAGTAAAAACTGTGGTGGGGATGGCACCCACAAAATCTTCACTATCTACAGATTGGAAGGGGCGGGTTAAGGCTTACAATTTGATCACTTATGATGATCTACACTATTAGGAGTATTGGTGGAGACTTGTTAAAGTCTACTCTATTGAGAGCTTTAGAAACACTATTGAGTGTGCACCCGGTTAAGAGATTTGTTGTTGGATGGTTAAATCCACCTTCCTTAAAAGGATTTTTACACTTTGCTCCACTTGTTAGAATGATAGAAAATTAAAAATTGACCTGGTAAATGAAATCTCCTATTACTGATACAGATCCTATTTAGTTCACATAAAAATATTATCACCTTAATTGTGATTGAATAATACTTTTGATTCTCGGTATGCTTTGTTCTTGGTTCTTTCTAACCAAATTCATATTTTGTTGTCCCTGTTCTTGAAACTCTCAATTTGATCCATATATGTGCTCATCTGATTTATTCATTTTCTCCTCTCTCTTCTCACCATCTATTCATGCATAATCATGAATGATTGCATCATCTATTTATAGATGGATTGAATTCATCGAGTTATGATAAAAACAATGTTAACTCTAAGATCAGGTTTACAACTTATACCTTGTTTTCCTAGTCTATGTGTTTTAAATCAGTTAGACTGATTAAAGAACTTACATTCATGTATCTTTTCCCTAAAAAAATGGATTTAAAACAATTAAATATCCTATAAATAGAATACATTGTTAGTAATAACTGAGAGGGGGGTTGAATCAGTGGCCTCAAAAATTTATCCTTTAAACTTTAATCCACTAATTAATATACCTCAGATTATTAAGTCCCTACAAGATGTATGCCTTGAAATACTTGAAACAATTTACTGTCTGTTGGTTTACCTTGTTTGTCCTTATTCTCCTTGATTGTTGATAAGCAACAAAACTTATTTACCAATACTCAGTAAATATATAGAGTATACCAATCAATCCATAAATGCATATGTGAAATGTAAAATAATAAAGTAATAAACCATACACACATAACACAAGGATTTTAAGGTGGAAACCCTATTAAGGGGAAAAACCACTGGGACCAGTACCCCAAATTTTCACTCTTCTAAAGTGAGCTCTGTTAGGAGCCAACCCTGTTAGAGGTTACAAACACACTATTAAGTGAGACCTTTTTAGAGGATTTTTTATACATAGATTGTCACTAAGTATTTGGCATCTATGCTAGCATCCTTGAATCAACGTCTAGACTATCAATAGGCTTTATGCTAATCTTACTACCATCCTTGAATCAACCTCCTTCTTAGACTGTCAATAGGATTTAGGTAAGACCGATGCTACTATCATGAGTCAATCTTTTTGGTAATCTGTAAGGATATACCTCAATTATAGAAGATGGTTAAGTCCTTCTCTATTAAGAGACTTAATGCTTCAATGGTTAAACTGAAACACAATGACCTATTTCTAATACAACTTTGAATTGCAGATATTCAGATCTATTTACGTACAATACCTCTCTGCTCAATGTATCAATTTAGTTCCTTTGTACTTAACTCTTTCTACTCTATGATGTTGTGCTTCACTGTGTTTTGGTTTCTATAGAATTATTTAGCTCTCCCTTAGCTTGATTGATCAAGATTGCATGAATTTTAACCTTCATCAGTTTCTCTTCAACATCTTCTCTCAATTCACTCCCCCATGTATCTGATTGCTTACAGAAATCAATTATGCATGAAAAACAATCCAGCCAAATTGATTTATGGCTTTAACTCCTGATTTATCTCATAGTTATCTTATTTCCAACTATATAAATCAATTGCTTAACTGAGGTTGAATAAAACAAATAAAACAACCAGTGATCTCTCTATTCTATTGGTGAATTCTATAGTTTGTCGCCGGTGACAAATACCAGTTCCATCAGTGTAGGTTCAGTTAGCTTCAGGATGTCCATCCATCAGGCATCATTGGATCTTTCTCGTCGAGCATCCTTTGATTCTGCTTTGTTAGGCAACACTATCTTCTGCTCGTCGGGCATCACTGTGACTTTATCTCTGTCTTTACCGGTGGTGTGCACTCCATCGGTGTTGTCTGTCACTTAGTGAATACTTGACTTTTATGCATTTCTGAAAGCATAATCATTGTCCCATTGATTCTCTGAAGTCTTTGGCATTATGTATATGACCATACAGATGATATTAAGTTGACATCAATGACAATACAAACCATTAACTGATTTAATGTCTTGTATCATCTTCAACTTAACATTATCAAACATTCAATCAGTTACATGTCATCAATCTCTCCCTTTGGCATTGATGGAAACACACTATATTATCACACTATACTATTTCTAATACAATATGAAATACAATTGTTGAGATTCATCAAATTACCAAACAGTTTGTTTTGGTAACTGATAAAAATGTCTGACCGCTGATAAGCTCTGTGTTAGCTTAGATTTGATTCTTGCAGCTTTCTTTATTTCTTCTTCTAATGTGTTGTGACCTTTGTTGGTGTTAATTTATCTCTCTTCTTATTTGATGTCTTTGTATTGTATTTGCAACTTTTATACAGATACTCTCCCTATGGAAATGATCTCTCCCTGTTTGGAGTAATCTAATAATGAATAGTTTCTGATGATAATATGGATACATTCTCTCCCTTTGACATTAATGCCAAAAAAATATTTTCACAAATATCTAACATTCTATAAAACAATTTCTTCTATCCATAATATATTCCTTGAATTTCCCTTATCCATCATCAATATAATAGTTTGCTCTAGTGCTTGATTTTTATATATACCTTTTTGTATATAGATGTAGCTTTGAAGTTCAGCTTCTGCTTGGATCAATCATAAATGATATTATGATAATATATGGCTGATGCAACTTTTAGTCCTTTTACTGACTGGTAGCCATGGGTTTGACCCCTAGTCTTTTCCTTAGGTACTCAAATGTATCCTTGGGTAGTGGCTTGGTGAAGATATTAGCCAATTGTTCTTTTGATTGCACATATTCAAGTATGACCTCCTTTTCTTGAACTTGTTCTCTTAAATAATGATACTTGATGGCAATGTGTTTAGTCTTTGCATGCATGACTAGATTCTTGGAAATATTTATTGCACTTGTGTTATCACAATAAATAATTATTGATTCTGTGATCTTCATATGCATACCTTCCAGCAATTGTTTGATCCATGCAATATTTGAGCAATTTTCTACAGCAGCAACATATTCTTCTTCTATAGTAGACTGAGTGATGCATCCTTTCTTCTTGCTAATCCATGTGACAAGTCTGTCACCCATAAAGAATGCTCCTCCAGTTGTGCTCTTTCGGTCATCAAGATTTCTAGCCCAATCAGTGTCGGTAAACACTTTTAGTTCAAAATTTCCTTCTCTTCTATACCATAAGCCAAATTCCTTAGTATTCTTCAGATATCTTAGGATTCTTTTCACAATAGTTATATGTGATTCCCTAGGGTTAGCATAAAATCTAGCAACAATTCCTACTGCATGTGCAATATCTGGTCTTGTGTGTACAACATACATGAGTTTCCCTATCATTGATCTGTATAGAGTCTGATTTACCTCTATTGTCTTGTCTTCCTTTTTTAATTTGCATCTAGTAGCCATTGATGTTCTGACAGGTTTGGAATCTTCCAACTTGAATATTTTTAGAACTTCTTTGATGTATTTGGACTGTGTAATGAAAATACATTCACTTTGTTGAATGATCTGTAAACCAAGAAAGAACTTGATCTCTCCAAACATAGACATCTCAAATTCTTTTCTCATCTAATTAGAAAATGATTTGCATAGTATATCATTGCCTCCAAATATGATGTCATCAACAAATATTTCAACAATCAAGGTGTTAGCATTAGTATCTTCCTTCAAATAAAGATTACTATTTTCACTAGTCCTCATAAATCCAATACTTATTAGATAGGAATGAAGTCATTCATACCAATCTCTAGGAGCTTGTTTCAATCCATACAAGGCTTTGTGAAGTCTACATACCATGTTCCTCTTGTCTGGATCCACAAACCCTTCTGGTTGCTCAATGTATACCTCTTCTTCAAGTATTCCATTTAGGAATGCTGACTTGACGTCCATTTGATATACTTTGAATCCTTTGTATGCAGCATAAGAAAGTAGAATTCTTACTCCTTCTATCCTAGCAACAGGTGCAAAGGTTTCTCCATAGTCTATACCTTCCTCTTGTGCATATCCCTTGCATACTAGTCTTGCCTTGTTCCTTGTGAATTCTCCATTCTTGTTCAGTTTGTTCCTGAATATCCATTTTGTACTGATGACATTCTTGTCATCTGGTCTTGGCACAAGTGACCATGTCTTGTTCTTTTCAATATGTTCAATCTCTTCATTCATAGCACTTATCCATTCTTCATTATCTAGTGCAGTATTGACCAATTTTGGTTCAAACTCACAAATTAAGCAATTTGAGTTTAAAGACTCACTTCTTGTTCTTGTACCAGCTTTCTTATCTCCTATGATCTAGTCCTCTGGATGGTTCCTTCTTACATATCTTTCAAGTATAGGTACAACTCTTTACATATCATCTTGATCTTCATTACCTTGCACATTATCTTGATCATTATCCTGACCATCGGTAACAGCATTCTGACCGTAGGTTGCAACATTTTGTTGTTCTAGATTTAAGCATTGTTTCTCAGGTAGAGTTGTGGGTCCTTCATAGTATACAAACTTGTTGTAGTCCTCTGGTTCTTTTGTGCTTTCCAATTCATTCTTTTCTGCAAATTCATCAATCTTTACATTTTCACTTTCAACTATTTTGTTAGAAGCCTTGATTAGACATTTAAAACCTTTGCTTTTGGTAGAATACCCCAGAAAAATACCTTCATCACTTTTGGCGTCAAGATTTCCATTTCTATCATCTTTTAAGACATAACATTGACTTCCAAATATTTTGAAGTAACTTACATTGGGTGTTTTACCATACCATAGCTCATAAGGAGTCTTATTTGAGTCCTTCAATTGTACTTTGTTAAGTGTATAGACAACAGTGCTAACAGCTTCCCTCCAGAAGATTTGGGTGATGTTCTTCTCTATCATCAGTGTTCTTGCACAATCAATTATTGATATGTTCCTTCTTTCAGCAATCCCATTTTCCTGTGGTGTTCTTGGTGCAGAAACTTATCTTTTTATACCATTCTCATTATAGAAATTAGTGAATTCATCTGATATAAATTATCCTCCTCTATCTGATCTCAAACATTTCAGATCCTTACCACTTTGTTTCTCTACCATAGCCTTGTACCATTTAAACATCTTGAAACCTTCAGATTTTTCTTTTAAAAACACGACTGTCATCATTCTAGAGTAATCATCAACAAAGAGAATAAAATATCTATCTCCATAATAGCTCTTTGTCCTCATAGGTCCACATAATCAGTATGGACTAATTCTAGAATATCATCAGATGTATGGGTTTTTCTCTTGAAACTAGACTTAGTCATTTTACCTTTTTGACAATTCTTGCACATGATGTTGTCTGGCTTTGTCATCATTGGTAAGCCTCTTACACTTCTTTTTCTGCTTAGTTTCATCATGTTGTCAAAATTCACATGACACAACCTTTTGTGCCACAACCATATGTCTTTGTTTCTGGTCATCAAGCAAGTGGGGTTAGTATCATTCAGATAGAATAAATTACCTTTGGTCTGTTCACTGGTACCAATCAGTTTTCCTGATTCATTGAATATTTTTTCCTTCTTATTCTCAAATGCTACTCTGTGACCTGAATTATTCAGCTGAGAAACACTCAATAGATTATAATTTAATCCTTTTACCCAATAAGCATTTTCACATTTAATCAGGTTATTCAACATTACTGTTCCTTTACCTTCAATTTGACAAGGTGAATCATTTCTCATTCTTACTATACCACCTTTATAGTATTCAAAAGTATTAAACTTTTCTTTATCACCGGTCATATGGTGAGTGCAGCCACTATCTATAATCCAGATATCATTTTTACTAATCTTAGATATGAGTGTAGTTTCTTCATACCTTTCATCTTCATCTGAATCATCCTTCAAAGCTACAAATGCTATCCCAACATCATCATCTGGCTCGGTGTCAGTATCTTCATCTTCGCAAGAAGCTAGATAGCTATCCTTCTTGCCTTTGTCCTTGTAATCTTGGGTATCACTTCTTTCTAGTTGTCGGTAACCTCTATAATCTTTGTTATCACCTCTGTCAGATTTCTTCTCAAAAGATCTGTTGTCACTTCTATCATCTTTTCTTTTGTTAGGACATCTTGCAGAAAAATGTCCAATCTCTTTACAATTGAAACATACAAGTGGTAACTTGCCTTTGTATTTACCTTTGCCTCTTAGCATTCTTCT
>MU226401.1:1229524-1240477 GCA_018584345.1 Thuja plicata | reverse complement strand
CACTAGATCCATTGGATGGGGTGTCACCATTTGCATTGCTTGGTCCAGCTTCATCATTGCTTGAAGCTTTTCTCCACATTTTGTCTCTAGCCCTCTGGATATCTTCAATGGTGTTTCCATTGGGATAAGTGTTTGTTTCTGTCATTTGGTATCTGCAGTCTTTCTTGAGATGACCAACTTTATGATAGTGTAAGCATGCCATTCCAGGGTTAGTCTAGCCTCTAGACTTTCTATTCCATTGTCTCATACAGTTTGTAGTAATGTGGCCATATCTTCCACATGTTGTACAATTTTTCCAAGTATTGTATTCCCATACATACTGATTACCGACTCTCTTCAGTTGATAGGGAGTTTCTTGATCTTTAGGCTTCCATGCTTGCCTTTTCTTCTTCCAGCATTCAAGAGTTGTGTGCCCATTCATTTTTCATGTAGGATAGTATTTGTCCATGTAGGTTTCCTTCTTTGTTTGTTTCATTTTATACTTACATTCATATGCTTTATGTCCTTTCTTGTTACATTTATAACAGAATTCTATGAATGAAGATGTATATTTAGGAATACCTTTCATTTTGCCTCTACGTATAGTTGATGTATGGCCTTGTTTCCCATAGTGATTGCATGTAAGCTTTCTTGGCCTTTAATTTTTGTAGACATTCTTTGAATCAGATTGATTTGATGATTCTCCATTCTCGATAAAACCTAGACCGGTATTGTTGTTGACTCTTCGTTGTCCTTCAAGAAAATTATTATGTTGTTGCTGAATTCTTATTTCATGTTTCAAATTTTCACTCGCATCCCTCAATTCACCGATAGATTATATTCTTTCAATGAGTTCAACATTTAGTCTATTTTCCTCTTGACTCATAAGAATAATCTAATTTGTTATCTCATGGTGATGCTTTGTAAGTCTTTGTATTTCAGACTCTTTTTCTTGTAGCTTTTCAGTGATCTTTCTTCTATCATCAATAACTAGTGTTCTTTCTTTTTTATCTTGTCTATCATTATTCATGACATCAATCATCCTTACCATCTGTGTCTCTTCACCAATTTGCAGAGATTTAACTTGTCCATCCATATGTAGATTGATTTTAGTCAGGCTTGTGATGCTTTCTTCTGATGAATCTGATGATTTGCTTGTAGTTGATCCTGAAGACTCAAAGAAATATGGTATCTCTTCCTCATGATAATCTATCTCATTATAGTGAGATGCCATATTCTTTCTTTCATCTAGCAGTTGTCTCATGCTGATTCTAGCTTCTTTATACTGTTCAAAGAACATATGAATTTCAAGCTTTTTGTTCTCAATATTTTTATCAAGTGTGTACTTCTCCATTGTATCTTTTCTCTTAAGCCTTTAAGCTTTCCAAGAAGATACTTAGCTTTGATACCAATTGTTGGGATTAATGGGAAGTATGTACTAAGAGGGGAGGGGTGAATCAGTACCTCCAAAACTTTTATATCCCTTTTATCAATTACTTTATAATCAATTGTATATCCATTCAATCTGATTTATACTATCTTCATGTGAGTTATATCAATTCATAACATTAACATACATTTGAAAATTCATAGAAACATTCATGAAAGTAAATTGACACATAACACAAGATATGATATTGCAGAAAACTCCTGTGAGGAAGTAAAAACTGTGGTGGGGATGGCACCCACAAAATCTTCACTATTTGTAGATTGGAAGGGACATTTTAAGGCTTACAATTTGATCACTTCTGATGATCTACCCTTCTAGGAGTATTCGTAGAGACCTGTTAAATTATACTTTGTTAAGAGCTTTAGCAACACTGTTGAGTGTGCACTCGGTTAAGAGTGGTTAAATCCACCTTCCTTGAAAGTACTTTTACACTTTTCTCCACTTGTTAGAATGATATAAAATTACAAATTGACCTGGTAAATGCAATCTCCTATTGCTGATATAGATCCTATTTAGTTCACATAAAAATATTATCACCTTAACTGTGATTGAATGATACCTCTTATTATGAGTATGCTCTGTTCTTGGTTCTTCCTAACCAAATTCATCTTTTGATGTCCCAGTTCTTGAAACTCTTAATCTGATCCATAGATTTTCTCATCTGATTCATTCATGTTCTCCTCTCTCTTCACATCATCTATTCATGCATAATGATGAATGATTGCATCATTTATTTATATATGGATTGACTTCATCAAGTTATGATAAAAATAATGTTAACTCTAAGATCAAGTTTACAACTTATACCTAGATCTCCTAGTCTACGTGTTTTAAATCAGTTAGACTGATTAAAGAACTTACATTCATGTATCTTGTCCCTAAAGAAATGGATTTAAAATAATTAAATATCTTATATATAGAAAAAACTTGCTTTATCTAACGTGGAAGTTAGATCCACATTTTGTGGGATGCAACTGACTTTCAGTTCTATCTGTTGGTCATGCTTGACTATCGTTTGGTTTTGTTTTGTCGGTTGCACTATATCTATCTTGTCATTTTGCACTGTAACTTTCATATCAGGTTCCTCTATCGGGTTCCACTTTCTCTTTCTATCTTTTCAATTTTGATTTACACAATAACTTGTGTCATCATTTCTATTTGTACTTAGTCATCTTATGTGATCTCTTAGTAACTGATCTTCAGTTTGTTGAATCCTTTCTTTCAGTGTATGCTTACCAAAAGTGTAGTTTGCATAATAATGGAAAATTAATGTCATCAATTGTTGAAAGATATTATGGATATGCTGAAAAACTTAAGTGAAAAACAAGGCAGAAATGACAAACCATCATTTCCTAAAAATGACAGGCCACCATTTCCTAAAAATGAAAGATTTAGATTACAAGGCATGCCATATATGACTGAATGGAAAGATGGAAACCCTGAAAAGTAGTATTATACTAAAGAAACACCTGATCCATTGAAAATAAAAAATCATTTTTGGAAAACTATCCTTGGTGTGATGCTTTTAATCTACCAAATTTCGCCGATGTTTGTGTTGTGGTCCAGACAATACAAGAAGAGGAAGATAAGAATGATGAGCAGCAGCCCATAGTGAACAATGTTTCATCTGAACCAATGTGGGGAGGAGATGAATATAGTTCTTCTTCTGAGGAATATGTTTACCATGAAGATCTGAATAGAATATATCACTGTGATAAACAACAAGGAGAAATAATAGTTATTAGAAGATTAACAGATGATGAGAAAGAAGCATATACTATTTTAGCTCTTGAGGAAGCAAGAAGTAACTACAAACTGAGGAATAGAACAATAAATTTTGATCAAGGAAAACCTGTAGGAACATGTATCAAAATACCAAAGAAGCAGGTGAGTTAACCTGACATAAAAAGAACCAAAGATGATGGTGCAAAATAAAGTCAACAGGTACTTCATTAGGCATCTAAATTGAAGAAGGAGAAACCAATGGTCAGTAAGTCTATCCCAAGTAAATTTTCTTTCATATATAATGATTTATTTAGGAACTACTATTTCTCAAAATGGAAAACATGTGGATCCTTTTTATCTCACTTCAATGGTTAACAATAAAATGCTTAAGAATTGCATGATAGATTCAGGAGCAGCAACGAATATTATGCATGTAGAAGTCATGACAGAACTTGGAATGAAGGTGGATATAACTTATGGAAGATGCTATGCTATGGACAATAGGTCTATACCTGTTGTGTATATTATGAAGGATGTGGAATTTAAATTTTCTTCTTGTCCTAAAATGTTATATAAAACTGATATTATTGTTGTTGAAGTGCCTGCTAATTATGCAATGCTTTTATCTAGACAATGGTCTAATCTAGTAGGTGGTCATATTCAATTAGATTTGTCCTATGCTACTATTCTAGTGGATTACAGGGAATCAAGAGTTAATAGGGAACCAAGATCTCCATATATTATTGATGAAGACATTGGGATAGAAAAAATTAAACTTTTTCCATTTAGACATGGACAATTTTTAGGTAAGTATTACTAAACCAACATTGAAAATTGATAGTCCCATTGAAGTGCATTTGCAGGAAAATCAAGATGAACTTTGGCAAATGACTTTTGATAGAACATGACGTAAAGAAGGTAATGGTTCTGGGGTCACTTTTGTATCTTACTTAATTTTGAATGCACAAATAATGTTTCAGAGTATGAAGCATTAATTCTTGGTTTAAATGTTTCAAAATCATATGGTATTAAAATGATTTCAGTTTATGGTGATTCTTATTTGATAGTTTCTCAAGTTAGAAATAGATTCATTACCAAAAATCCTAAGTTGAAACAGTATAGAAACTTAGTATTGGATTTAATTGAATGTTTTGATGCATCTTTAATTAAGTGGATAGAAAGATGAAAAAATTTCCTTGTAGACTTGTTGGCTAATGTAGCCATCAAGAAGATTGATATCCCTTTTGATGATATTGTACAGGTTGAGATAAAAAACACGTCATCAGTTCCTGACAATGTACAAAATTGGAAAATATTTGAAGATGATAGAGATCTCCTCAAATTTTTAATCAATGAAGACAAGTATGAATATCAGTGCATAGACTGGAATGGTTATGTAGAGAACCAGGATGGAAAAGAGACCTTGTCTGGAAAAAAAGTTGTTCAGCTAAAGAAAAAAAAATTCCCAAAGGTTTGGTTGCACTAGAAGGAGTATTTGATGATCAACGAAATTTCAAAAGGGGTAAGATAAGTAATGAGTCTAAAGAGATTGAAAAATGTAATTAGGGAAATGATCATACTCCTAGAGAAGTATATATAGGAAAAAGCTCACTCCAAAGATTAGAGCTAATTTTATAAATATATTAAGAAAATATAGGCACATCTTTGCATGGTCATATGATGATCTCAAAGCCTACCGATAGGATTTATTTCAGCTTGAAATCCCTCTAAAGAAAAATGTAAAACCTTTCAGACAAATACAACTTCCTATAAATCCAATGCTAGCTCCTAAGATGAGGGAATAACTTGTCAAGATGAGGGATGCAAGAATAATAGTGCTTATAAGACATTCTACGTGGGTATCAAACTTGGTACCAGTTAGAAATAAAAATAGAGATATAAGGTTATGTGTTGATTTTAGAAACTTAAATATATCATCCTTAAAAGATAATTATGCATTACCTAATATGGAAGCTCTTTTACAAAAATTTACTGGAAATGAAGTGTTGTCTATGATGGATGGATTCTTAGGGTACAACCAAGTGAAGGTCAAAGAATTAGAGCAATACAAAACAACCTTCGCCACTCCTTGGGGAGCATATGTGTATGCAAGAATGCCTTTTGGATTAAATAATGCAAGAGAAGCCTTCCAAAGAGAAATGGATGTGGCTTTTTATGGTCTAATTGAACTCATTATGGTATTATATTAGGATGATTTAACTGCTTACTCCAAAAAGGTAGATGATCATTGCAAACACTTGGAGCAGATTTTTAGAAGACATTTAGAATATGGGATATATATAAACCCTAAGAATTGTAATTTTGGGGTTACTGAAGGGAACCTTCTTGTTCACATTATATCAAAGGATGGTGTAAGGATAGATCCTGAATGGATTGCAGCCATAGATAAAATTCAGATTCCTCAAAATGTTAAAGGGATCCAATCTTTCTTTGGATAGATAAATTTTGTAAGAAGGTTTGTCCCTAACTTTTCAGAGATTATTCAACCCATTGCTAAGATGCTTAAGAAAGGTGCAAAAATTCAATGGGCTAATGAAGCCATAGAAGCATTTTCTAACATCAAGAAAGCAATGAAGGAAGCTCCAGTCATTAAAACACCTCATTTTTCAAATCCTTTTCAGTTATTTTCTTTTGCATCATATCATACTATTGTTGCAGTTATGTTAGAGAAAAATGATGAGGGCTATGAACATCCAATAGCATTTTTTAGTAAAACTCTTCAATCAGAAGAGTTAAATTATGATATAAATAACAAGCAAGCTTATGCTCTAGTTAAAGAAATGAAATATTTTAGGCCATACTTGGTACAAGCTAAAGTGATAGCTTATGTACCAAGTGCAACAATCAAAAATATATTTAACCAATCTAAAGTGACAGGTAGAAGATGCAAATGAGTGAATTAGATCTAGGAATTTGACATGGAGATCCAAATAACAAAGTTGGTCAAAGGACAAGGTCTTGCTAAGCTTATGGCTGAATCAAATCTTGAAGTAGTTCAAATAAATCAGGTGAACACTGATAAATTAATAGTAAGCATTGAAAATTTTCATTGGTATACTGATTAGTATATTTCCTTAAACACGTGAAATGAAAACAAGGTTGAAATGAAAATCAAAATAGGATAATAAAGTTACAAGCATCTAGATATGTTTTGATACAAGGTTATTTATATTGGAATAATAGAGAAGGTGTTCTTTTATTCTGTCTAGATGTATACCAATCAAAATCAGTCTTTAAAGAATTACATGATGGAGTATGTGGTGGTCATTTTTCAGCAAGAACTACTACCCATAACATATTACATTTTGGGTATTATTGGCCATATGTTTTTAAGGATAGTTATAAATATGTTAGAAAGTGTGAAGCTTGTCAAAAATTATCAAGAAAATTAAAATATGATGGTGCATTATCCTTCAGATCTTTTTCAACTAAAGAGCCTTTCCAAATGTGGGGAATTGATTTTATTGGTGAAATTACTGATGTTTCTAGTGGACAACACAAATGAACTCTTTTTGCAAAAGATTACTTTACTAAATGGGTTGAAGCCATACCATCTAGACGAGCTACAAGAAAGGTGGTTATAAATTTTTTAATAGAAAATATACTAACAAGATTTGGTGTTGCTTGCAAGATCATTTGTGATAATGGTATGTGTTTTAGATCCAAGGAATTCTCTAGTTTTTGTAGTACTTATGGTATTAAATTGTCATATTCTTCCACTTACAATCCTCAAGGAAATGGTCAAGCTAAATCAAGTAATAAAAACATATTGAAAATCATTAAGAGAATGTTAAGCAATAACAAAAGAGCATGTGACTCCAAATTACCTTTATCTCTTTGGGCAGATAGGATAACAATTAAGAAATCTGCTAGATTTTCTCCTTATGAATTGGTTTATGGAAAACAAGCTAGATTACCATTGAAAAATCTTCTCCCTATATATAAGTTTGTTAGAGAGGAACAACTAGAAGAGATGGATTTCATGGAGGATAGGATGGATCAACTTACAAAATTGGGTAAAGTCAGAAGAACCACACAAAGAAAGAATGTGAGGAAATAGTTGTAGATGAAATCTTTACATGATAAGAGAAAGGACAGGAACTTTGAGAAAGGAGATTGGGTGTTAAAATTGAATGTTAAAGGTCAAGATAAGGGAAAGCATGTAAAATTTGAAGCTTTATGGTGTGGGCCCTACATAATTTTTGATAATACAGTGGAAAAGAGTTATCTGTTGCAAGATACAGAGGGTCATATTAAATAATTTCCAACTCATGCTCAGTATTTGAAACCATTCTTCTCTTAAAAAGGAAGTATTACCCTATGTTTGCTTCTGAGTTTTTGTTTTATTTTCTTTATGTTGTTCTTTGTCTCTATTTTGGTCTTCTTCTCCAGAGATAGCTGAGATCTTGTTGTGTCCAAGTGTGAACACACATCTCCAGAAAGAGCCACTGGTGGAACCCAAATTTACAATCAAATTTGAATGGATAAGCAATTCAGGGAAGTATTTTCTTGAATTATTATCTTGGTTTATGCTTGTATTTCCTCCTTCCATTCATAGTTTATTATTCCAATTGTTCTATCCTATGCATTTATCTTGTTTAATTTCATGCATTTTTCTTTTAGATTGGATATGTTTTATATTTTCCATGACTTACATATATTTTAATTCATAAATATAGTTGTTGGCTCTTTTTCGCGGTCTATTATTTATTTTAATATATTTTTATGACCGTGGGAGGGAATATTCTCTTTTACTTGATACATTTGAAAACATCTCGGTCGCATGATCTGAGAAAGGAAATGAATATTCCATATGGTTCAGTGAATGGGTGATAACCTTTGGTCTCGTAGCCTTAGAGACAAATAGAATATGCTTTTATCTTATAGATACTTAACGATGTTCATTGATCTCATTCAAAGCTTGGTTTTTATCTATGGTTGTCGCATGATCTCGAAGTAAACCCAGAGTTAAAAATATCATCTCATGACTACGAGACTGAAGGAATTTAAATCCAAGGTCAAGCTGCAGTTAAAGATAAAGTCTGGGATTAAAGTAAAAGGCAGACAAGTCAAAATTGATCTAACAGTTGACGTAATGAATTAATCAAAAGATGAGCAAGATCTAACATATAAGTCATTATGCCTGATTGCCACATATTTGGGTCCCACAAATCTTCTAAACAAAGATAAAGAATAGGACATAGAGGATATAGGTGGCACCATATGAATGATTGGAAAAAGTTGACAGGGACATACATTAACTTATATGTCAGATTGTCTGAAAGCTTAACTGTCGAACAAGATCTACGATGGGCATAATGGCTTAAAGTAAAGATGCAAGATATTTAACCATTAATCCATTATGCAATCTTGACACATGCCCTGGACCCACAGATGTTCTGAGCAACAAAGTGATAGGGATACAGTTGGTAGTTTATGATTAGTCGATCAGGATGACAAGGACATATTTCATTTTGAAAGTTGGCTAAAGACTAAGAATATTTAATGTTAATCAATGGTCATTGTAATGAATTAATCCAAAGATGCTCAAGATCTAAAACATAAGCCATTGAGCCATGTTGATGCATGTATTGAAGTGACGTGGGCCCTGTTTGCATAAAGCTGGACAAAGATTAAAGTACTGACAGATCTAACAGTTGACGTAATGGATTAAAGTAAATATGTGCAAGATCTAACGTATAAGCCATTACGCCTGAGTGACACGTGTTTTGGGACCCACAAATTCTGAGTAATGAAGAAAGAGATCATCGGTTAAACTGTGGTGAGAATTAATGGTAGATGTGATGACTTAATTAAAAGATGCATGGGATCTATCGTATAAGAAATTAAGCATGATCACCACGTGTCCTTGCCCCACAGAAAGACTAAGCAATGAAGTATGAAGATGTACGGTGTAGATCATGTCTGATCTATGATAGACATTAACTCACAATGAAAAGATGCATGATTTTTATCTCTTGCGAGGGCACGATAGAGAAACACATGTCCTAGGGCCCACAAGAGGTTTGAATGTAGATAGAAGACTGATCGAAAGTTAAAGCACGGAGAAGATCTACGGCTAGCATGATCGCACAATAAAAAATGGATGACCTTTACCCATTGTGACATTATGAGACCATTTCACGTGTCTCAAAAAGATATAAAGGACAAAATGCCCTAGTGGCACTGATGACTAGGATTTTTATTTGTCATTGCATGTTTTAATGTTATTATATTTTTATTTCATTGACTTAGGGTTTTCATTATAATTTTAATACGTCGACATTGTTTTCATGCAAGGTTTCAAAGGTGGTAAACAAAAAATAATGCAACCTGGATGAAAAGATGAAAGATCAAAGACATGCAAACGTCTATTGATATACCATATAGAAGTTAAAGGGATATCAGAGATCTATAATAAATTATAAATGAGCTATTTTATTATTGTTATCTCTTTGGTCGATAACTATTTTTAATGGATGATAATTCATTCCTTAATTGTAATTGTGACTGTTGATCATAGGGATTAGGTTTGGTAGATGAACTGGCATGTTGATCTAAAGCTTGTTTGCATCCTTTGAACTTTGTATAAATAAGGATACCAAGATCAATACAAAGGAGGTCTGGGGTGATATACTTTTCATCATTTTTAGTTAGTTTTAGATTTGATCACAATTGAACATGGACTCTTATGTACTATTTTTCATAATCAATAAAAGATACGTGTTTCTATTTCTCTTGGTTCAAGGTTTCAATCCTTTTCAATTAGTCCTTTGCAATTATTGAAGGAATTTCAATTGCTATCTTAGAGTTTCTTGTGCTAAAATATTATTGTCTTATATCATTGTTTGAATATGAAGAAGTTTGTGAGAACTTAATTTGTTTTGGCTTCTTGTTCATCTGGTCTCCCAACCATAGTAAAACTCATTCAAACTAACAAAGATATAATATAGACTTTAATCTTATTTGCACCTAGAGAATTCAAATATTTGATGGTTGAATATTGTCTTGCAAAGTTGTACATAGGATTGAATCTATCACCCAAATTGATATAGGTACTGATCTAAACTATTATTGGAAATAGGAATTTGGTTCATGATTTCATGTTGTTGAGATATTCTAGAATTCAATCATTTATATATACATTTTTAAAAAGTATTGCTTACAAATATCAAAAAGCATTCATTTTTGTAGTTTTATTCTATATTGATCTCATATTGATTCCTTTCAAGTGCCTTTCCATACTTCAGAAGGACAGTTTGAAGTTTTCTTATCTTCTATAAAAAGCCTTAAGACTTGAAGGATAATTTTAAGGTATAGGCCTACCAGCCTTGGTTCTGCAGAGAAAAAATTATAGAAGTTTTAGCCTTTCCCCAAGGTTAAACTTGTTAGTTGGCCAAATCACTTGGGTTTCTCAACATTGGATTGGAAAGTCCATAGGAAATCCAATCTGTTGATTTGGGCACCAATAGATTGGTGACTCTTGTGTGCATAAATGTTGTCACACTTCTATGAATCATTCCATTCAAGGTTGCTCAAGAATGAGGCCTCAAATATCGATCCATAGATCTCTAGTCATGGATGTGTAAAAATGTAAAATGAAGGCCCTCAGATTGACCTAGTTGTGTCTATTGCAAATACACCATGAAATGAGAGATTCAAATGCATAAAAATGAGATCTACTCTATATGATAACAATGCATGGCTAAATCTATGAAAGGAAATACAAATGCAATATTAATCTATGAAAATAAACATGAATCTAATCTACATGAGTA
>MU226401.1:1199735-1213904 GCA_018584345.1 Thuja plicata | reverse complement strand
GTTCATGTTATTTGTTTTATGCATATTAATCACTGTGAATGTTTACACAACAATATAAGGTTAATTCACCGAGTAACAGTAATATATATATTAAAGACATCTAAGGGACTTGTGGATTTATTTTTGTAGTAACTGATTCACCCCTCCCCTCTCAGTTACTCCATCCTTATTTCCAACAGCCACGTGTCTCAGATAGATATAAATGACAAAATGCCTGAGTGGCACTGATGACTGGGATTTTTCTATATTGTTGCATGTTCTAATGTTATTATTTTTTTTATTTCATCGACTTAGGGTTTTCATTATCATTTTAATACGTCGAAATTATTTTCATGCAGGGTTTCAAAGGTGGTAAACAAAAAATAATGAGACTTGGATGAAAAGATGAAAGATCAAAGACATGCAGACATCCATTGATATAGCATGCATAAGTTAAAGAGATATCAGAGATCTATAATAAATTATAAATGAACTATTTGATTATTGTTATCTCTTTGGTCAATAACTATTTTTAAAGGATGATAATTCATTCCTTAATTGTAATTGTGACTGTTCAGTTGTTGATCATAGGGATTAGGTTTCGTAGATGAACTGATGTGTTGATCTAAAGCTTGTTCACATCCTTTGAAATTTTTATAAATAAGGATACCAAGAGCAATATGAAGGAGGTCTGGGGTGTTATATTTTCCATCATTTTCAGTCAGTTTTGGATTTGATCACAAGTGAACATGGACTCTTATGTACTATTTTTCATAATCAATAAAAGATAAGTATTTATGTCTCTTATGGTTCAAGGTTTCAATCCTTTTCAATTAGTGCTTTGCAATTATTGAAGGAATTTCAATTGCTATCTTAGAGTTTCTTGTGCATGAATATTATTGTCTTATATCATTGTTTGAATATCAGGAAGTGTGTGAGAACTTTTTTTTTTTTAATTCTTGTTCATCTATTCTCCCAACCATAGGAGTTAAACTCAATCGAACTAATAAAGATATAATACAAACTTTAATCTTCTCTGCACCTAAAGCATTCAAATAGTTGATGGTTGAATATTGTCTTGCAAAGTTGTACATAGGATTGGATTTGGATTGACTCTATCGCCCAAATTGATATAGGCACTAATCTAAACTATTATGGGAATTAGGCATTTGGTTCATGATTTCATGTTGTTGAGATATTCTAGAATTCAATCATTTATATATACATTTTTACAAAGCATTCCTTACAGATCTCACAAAGCATTCAATTTTGCAGTTTTATTCTATATTGATCTCAGTTTGATTCCTTTCAAGTGCCTTGCCATACTTGAGAAGGACAGTTTGAAGTGTTCTTATCTTCTATAAAAAGCATTAAGACTTGAAGGATAAGTTTAAGGTATAGGCCTACCAGCCTTGGTTCTGTAGAGCCAGAATTGCAAAAGTTTTAGCCTTTCCCCAAGGTTAAACTTGTTAGTTGGCCAAATCACTTGGGTTTCTCAGCATTGGATGGGCAAGTCCATAGGAAATCCAATCTATTGATTTGAGCACCAAGACACTGAACCTACCTGGCTCCCCCAACCTCCCTAGTCCCCCAATATTCCCTCCCACCATAATCAAAAACCCTTTCTTCCTTTATCGTAATAAAACCCCTCTTCATTTATCAATTACACATTATCTTAACCAAAACTTCAATACCACTCAAATGAAAATTTACACATTCAATACCACTTAAATGAAAATTTTTACATATGCTTTTATCTTATCTTAGTTAAACTTAATTGCAATAATTTTCCTCTCAAATGAAAATTTACATATTGATAATACTACTCAAATAAAAATTTACACATTCAATACCACTTTGCACATTCAATACCACTCAAATGAAAATTCACACCACAAAAATGAAAATTTACACATTCAATACCACTCAAATTTACATTTGCACCACTCAAATGAAATTTTACACCACTCAATACCACTTCACACATTCAATACCACTCATATTGAATGTTCAAATTTACACAGTCAATACCACTCAAATGAAAATTTACACATTGCTTTTATCTAATGAAAATTATACTTAGTTATAATTAGTTGCTTTTATCTAATGAAAATTATACTTAGTTATAATTAGTTGCAATTGTTTTCCACTCAAATGAAAACTCAAATAAAAATTTACACATTGCTTTTATCTCATCATAATTAAACTTAATTGCAATATTCTTCCACTCAAATATTAATTAAACTTAGTTGTAATAGTTTTCCACTCAAATCTTAATTAAACTTAATTGCCATAGTTTTTATCTTAACCAAAACTTCAAAATACGAGTCAAATGAAAATTTACAAATTTACACATTGTTTTTATCTTAATTAAACTTAATGCAATAATTTTCTTTTATTTTAATCACACTTAATACAATACGTTAACAAAAATTGATGCTTTTATCTTAATCAAATTTTCGTAACCAAATTTCATGCACACATTTCCTTTTATATTAATCTATTTAAATCCCATATCATACAATTAGGAAAGAAAAAATTAGTCATAAGTAAATATAAATGCCCTTTTATTGAGTTGACATGAGGAATATAAATTCCCTTTTATTGAGTTTTCATGAGGAATACATATCTTAAGAATAAAGAAAAACCACTTCGCCTTCAACTCTAATTTTGGAATTGCACACGACGATGTGCTAGCTCCTTCACAGATGACAACTCCTCAGCAAGAAAACATAAATGATTTAGCACAGGACACACACTTTCCTTTTATTTACGTGTTTACATACACACTACTAATCCCCCATACATACTCTACCACATATTTCCTGGCATATAAATGCCCGCCAATACAAACAGGGAAAAAACCCAAATGTCAATTCAACAATTGAAAATGACAAGAAAAGAAAGAGGCAAAAAGGCATGGGTGGTGTGTGTGAAATGATAGAGAAGAGAGAAAGGATATTACCAAATTGTTGAATTTTGTAGTGGCATGGCTGAATATTGCAGTGTGAAGGGAGTTCTCTTTCCCTCTCCAGCATTTGACGTTGTTGTTGTTGATGATCCATTGCTACACACTGTGTTATTTTCTTGAACATATCACTTATAAATTCTTTCAGGTTAGCACACCTTGCTATTGAATCTGCTAAATGGTAAGGCTCAAATAATTTATCCAAATGCACCCAACCTCATTTTTTAATAACAAACTGGTGCACGATTGTGATAGTGCAAAAAATTGTACCTTTTCCCTCTCTAGTCAAAGCAAATTCCTGCAATCCACCAATTTGTCTAATAATTTCAGCAATGCCCATTTTGAGTGGGACTCAATAAGGGCCAACATATAGGGTACCCCTGTAACCGTATACTCTGAAAACTGTTGAGACATGATATAAAATAACATCTCCCCAATTATGCATTATATTGATGTTTTGAGAAAACTGCTTGGGTCTCAAAAGATTCAAAATAGATTTAGGGATCCTAGGGTTTTCTGAAGACAACAAGGATCCAAATCTATAAGAAAAACATCTGTCAAATATAATGTGACTTGCCTCTTTCCTATCCCGAGATAAATTTGTGCTCCACAATTGGACAAACATCTCTTCACCATCTTTAATCTTTAATAAATTCATCTCCTTCTCAAAATACTTTGCACTCTTAAAAAGGAATATGTGCATCAACATAGAATACCAACCAAAGGGTCTATCTACTTTCCCATTTCTAATGCCTATCAATACATTATGTATCAGATCAGCCACATAAAGTGCATAGTCAAAAGTGATGGCTAAATGTGGGTGGAGGATCTGCACCATCATGAACATGTAAAGGATGGGCATCTCTTTCTCTTCATCATCCTAAAGAATCTGACACAAAGAACTATATATACCTCTAGCTTTCATGGTGAAATAATCTAACTTAAAAGGCTCTAGAGTGTTAGTTCCTACCACAACCAAACCTCCAATCTTAACAAAAAATTTCTGTAGAGGTCCATTTCTGACGTAAGTCTTTTGGGCTTTGTAGACTTCCTTGAAAGTATTAAATATTATTTCATCAAGTTGCATAGAAGGTTCATTTAACTGAAAAACTTCCTGAAGTTCTTATGCTATGATGCTTATCAGAACCTCTCCATTAGTGTCTCTCACCACTCTGGCTACATGATCATATTTCTCTGCCACCTGAATGATCAAATCCATATCCATAAAAACTCCAGGTATAATCAATCTCCCTACATTAAATTTCCAGATGTTGCTATTGGGTGCAAAAGCATTTATTTGACTGAAAGCAATTTTGAACAATTCTAAGCCTATTGTGCAAGTAACTGCATCTCTAACCCATTTTCCTTTATTATACAAACCCTCCCCAACTTTCAAATGAGGATTTTTAGGTACCAAATCCTTGATCTTAGTAGAATCATTAGTTGAATTTAGCAACTGTTGTAACAGATCATCACAAACATTTCTTTCTTGGTAGTTGATTTTCCCTGTGAAATCTCTTCGTGGATCCATTCTTAACAACTAGGGTATCACAATGACTCAGGCTTTGGAAAGGAAACCCTAATCACTTATACAAGCTGAAAATTAACTGGTATTCAAATTCACAATGTTGTAAGAGTGAAATCAAAGATTAACATACCCATTCTGCAAGTGATGGAAAATAGACAGAAAATGTTGCAATTTAGCTCTGCTTAGACTCTTCATGAATTATGGTGACAGAAGCATCAGATTGAAATGTTATAACCCTACTTTGCCAAATTTTAGCATTAAAATTCAACTTGAGATGATCACACATTTTCCATTACTCTTTCTTAGTTTGAAAACCCGTGACTCAATGGTTCAACTCACATAACTCTTAATTTTAAAACACAACTGTTGATATCAACGAAATCTTACTTCATCACGTGGTCTGCAGCCTTTCACAAAATCCATTAACAAGTAAGACATGTTTTTGTCAGGTGCAATGCCTTAAAGATAATCTATTGATCATCTTCATCATTGAGGAAAATTTTTGGCCCTTGGATCACCTCAACTTAAATATCCATTAAACTCCTTTAAATATTGGGACCCATGATCTCCACAGTTACATGTGTCACCCAGGTGCATTTCCTTAATGAGATTCCATCTAATCATCTTTCCTTCAAGTCTCAATGCCAGCCATTGGATCTAACTTAACTTAACCACAGTCTGATTTGTGGTCACTTAAATAACCCTCAGTCTCCATCCTTTGGAATGACACATGTTCACCAGGTGCATTACCTTAATGAAACCCTTTTGTTCATCTTTATCATTGAGGAAAAATTCCAGCTGTTAGATCAAGTCAATATATTGTCGAGTTACTTCACTTTACTTTGGGCCAGGTCCCACTGATATGCTACATGTCAACAAGGTGCAATGCCTAGAAGACACAAAATTTGATCATCTGTCGATCCAGTCATAATGCCCACCGTTGGATTCAAAAAATTATCTTCATGTTAGATTCTCTTTAAAATACAGATATGGCCCGCTACTTTCCACGTGTCCGCCAAGTGTGATGGCTCAATGGTTAATCTTTTGTTCATCGGCTGATCTAGGAAGACCGCTAACCATTAGATTTGAAAGACTTTTCAAACCTTTATCTTCTTTAAGCACGGTGACCCGATAATGTCATAAGGAACATTTGTCATCTAGGCGCAATTCCTTGAAGAATCAAAATAAGATCATCTACTCATTAAGGAATAATGCCAGCTTTTAGATCAAAATAACTTGCATGATGTTTATTTCCCGCTGAAAAAGCTACCTGTCCTGCCACTTTCCACGTGTCTGCCAGGCGCATTGCCTTGATGAGCATCTACCAATCATCTCATCTTTGAGGGTAAGTGTTTTCCCTTAGATCAAAATAGCTTACACGACTCTTGTGGTTGAAATAAAAGGGTCACGTGGGGTCCCAAACTTAGGAGATAATAAAACAATTAAACATTAGGCTTTATGACTTAAAACCTAAAGCAAACCTCGGCCAAAGGAACTTTTAAAACACATGTTAAAGGATGAATCTTAAATGATTCCAAAAGGTAACGCAGAAACATAACACAAGGAAAAACTAGGGTTTCAGACCAAACCAAGGACATAGCAATTCCCACCTAGGGTTTGTGCAATTCAAAACCTTGCTCAGAGTTTGAAACACATGACTTAGCAATGGGGAAAAATTGTTTTTATAGCCCTAACAGGAGTATGATATATGTATAAGCCATAAAAAGAAGGAGAATGATATATGTATGAGCCATAATAAGGAGCACGATATATGTACGAGCCATAAGAAGGAGCATGATATATGTATGAGCCATAAGAAGAAAGAGCATGATATATGTATGAGCCATAAGAAGAAGGAGCACGATACATGTATTATCCATAAGAAGAGAAATTATGATAACATGTATTAGCCATAAGAAGAAGAATTATGATAACATGTATTAGCCATAAGAAGAAGAACTGTGATAACATGTATTAGCCATAAGAATAAGAATTACGATAGCATGTATTAGTCATAAGAAGAAGAATTACGATAGAATGTATTAGCCATAAGAAGAATTATGATAACATATTGTAGACACCCTAAAATGGATAGACTTGCCACTTGACATTAAAAAAACTAATTTTCATCTATACATTAATGATTTTTTAATCGTTAATCAATCATCTATTTTCTTCTAAATTCATTTCATCTATTAATTAATGGTTTTTTTAATCATTAATTAATCATCTATTTTCTTCTAAATTCATTCCCCAAATCATCTAATCAAATCTCCAAAATTAATTACATAATTAATTTTATTTAATTAATTAACCTTAATTGATTAATTTCCATTACTTAATTAATTAAATTCAATTTCCTAAAGTTTAAATTGAAATATTTAAACTTACTGATTAAATTCTTCCAAATAAATTAATTAAATTTCATTCAAATAATGCAATTCTAAATAAAAAAGAATTCAACTATCTCACATGTTAAAAACTTTAATTTCAAAAATGAATTAAATATTCATTTATCTTCGAAGAGATAACTTTAATTAGATCACATGGGTTACTCCACCCACCTCTTTAGTTCACATGGGTTTCTCTACCCACCTCTTCAGTTTTAAAAGGTAACTCAAAATTAGCTCTTCAATTAACCAAACTATATCTCCTCTTTCTTAGTTGAAGAGGTGGAGTTTATTGAAGGCTTCTCCTGTTCCCTTTGATCTCAACCATTCATCTTCTTATCTTTGGGATTGATCTCAACCGTTCATCTCATTCTCAATTCCTATATAGAAAACCCTTCACAACCATTTGAAGGACCCAAGATTTCAAGCTCATGTGCGTCATTACTCTGTCAGATTGGTTCAAGCATCAAGTCATCTTGCGATCACAAAGCAATTCAATATCATATTGTCGACGCTCCAAGTCATAGAAGCTTCCCACACCAATACTGAGCATCACAAATAGTGTTTCAGAAGGAGTAGAGAGAGAAAATAGAAGCTTCAAGCAATTGAGTTTGCATTCATTTATTTTCCTCTTGTTTTCTTGTACATTTTATTGATTTGTAGTTTCGTTATCAGTAGCTTGTTTCTTATCGATTTCCCCCATTGCGAATCGATGCTACTAACCCCTCTTTATTTTGAGTGTTACAAATTTTGATCCATTACGTAGATTTTGGTGAACCGAAGTGAAATCTATAACACTCTCAATTACGAGGGGTTAGTAGCACCGATTTGCAATGGGGGAAATCGATAATAAACAAGCTACTAATATGAAACTACGAATCAATAAAATATACAAGCAAATAAGAGGAAAACAAATGAATGCAAACCCAATTTCTTGAAGCTTCAATTGTCTCTCTCTACTCCTTCTGAACCATTGTTTGTGTGATGCTCAGTATTAGTGTGGGCATCGTCTATGACTTGGGAGTGTCGAGAATATGATATTGAATTACTTTGTGTAAACACAAGATGGCTTGATGCTTGAACCAATCTGATAGAGTAATGGCGCATGTGAGCTTGAAATCCTAGATCCTTCAAATGGTTATGAAGGGTTTTTTATATAGGAATTTAGAATGAGATGAACGGTTGAGATCAATCCCAGAGATAGGAAGATGAATAGTTGAGATCAAAGGGAACTAGAGAAGTCGTCAATAAACTCCACCTCTTCAACTTAGAGAGAGGAGATAGAGTTTGGTTAACTGAAGAGCTAATTTTGAGTTACCTTTAGAAATGAAGAGGTGGGTGGAGTAACCCATGTGATCTGAATGGGAGTTCTCTTCAGAGATAAATGAATATTTAATTCATTTTTGAAATTAAGGTTTTCAACATGTGAGATAATTGAATTCTTTTTTATTTAGAATTACATTATTGAATGAAATTAAATTAATTTAATTTAAATTAATTTAATTGGAATAATTTAATTATTAATTTTAAATATTTCAATTTAAAATTTATGAAATTGATTTTAATTAATTAATTAATGGAAATTAATCAATTTAAGGTTAATTAATTTTGTGGATTTGATCAAATGATTTGGGGAATGATTTTAGAAGAAAATAGATGATTAATTAATGATTAAAAAACCATTAATTAATAGATGAAAATAAATGTAGACTCCCTAAAATGGACATACTTGCGACCTTACATTAAAAATACTAATTTTCATCTATTAATTAATGTTTTTTTAATCATTAATTAATCATCAATTTTCTTCTAAAATCATTCCCCAAATCATCTAATCAAATCCACAAAATTAATTAAATAATTAATTTTATTTAATTAATTAACCTTAATTGATTAATTTCTATTAATTAATTAGTTAAAATCAATTTCATAAAGTTTAAATTGAAATATTTAAACTTACTAATTAAATTCTTCCAATTATATTAATTTCAATTAATTTAATTTAATTTCATTCAATAATGTAATTCTAAATCAAAAAGAGCTCAATTATCTCACATGTTGAAAACTTTAATTTCAAAAATGAATTAAATATTCATTTATCTTCAAAGAGATAACTCCCAATCAGATCACATGGGTTACTCCACCCACATCTTGAGTTCTAAAAGGTAGCTCAAAATTAGCTCTTCAGTTAACCAAACTCTATCTCCTCTCTCTCTTAGTTGAAGAGGTGGAGTTTACTGATGACTTCTCTAGTTCCCTTTGATCTCAACCATTCATCTTCCTATCTCTGGGATTGATCTCAACCATTCATCTCATTCTCAATTCCTATACAATAAACCCTTCATAACCATTTGAAGGATCTAAGATTTCAAGCTCACGTGTGTTTTTACTCTATCAGATTGGTTCAAGCATCAAGTCATCTTGCAATCACACAGAGCAATTCAATATCATATTCTCGATGCTCCCAAGTCATAGACGTTGCCCACACCAATACTGAGCATCACACTAACAACGTTTTAGGAGTAGAGACAAACAATAGAAGCTTCAAACAATTGGGTTTGCATTCATTTTTTTCCTCTTATTTTCTTGTACATTTTATTGATTCATAGTTTCGTTATTAGTATCTTGTTTCTTATAAATTTCCCCCATTGTAAATTGATGCTACTAAACCCTCGTAATTGAGAGTGTTACAGATTTTGATCCATTGCGTACATTTTGGTGAGCCCGATGTAAATCAAACAGCCCAAATATCACTTGAATATGATTGCAGATTCTTTTGTTCATACTTTTCTCGATAAAAGTGTAATTTCACAATCACTAGTATTTTACTGCAATTGATAGAATATTGCCACAATCATTGTAAGGGTTTCAAAAAATATATTTGTCGTTATTCAAGGTTCTATTTTCTAGCCTCGTGCCGCAATTGTCTGATCTATGCCACAATCGATAGCAGTCTTTCGCACAGGTTTTGCCGCAATCAACCGATCCATGCCACAATCGACTGCATTCTGTCGCAAATAAACCTTCTTTACTGCAATTGCCAGAACATTGCCAAAATTTACATAATTCTTTTACAATTGACAGAAGATTACTACAATTGACAGAAATATTGCAAATCAACTTGAATATCACTATTTTTTCTGTCAAAATTTGATTTTTTTCTCTATTTTCTACAAGATTGATCAATGATGAATGGCCAAAAAGGTAACTAGACGCATCCCGAGTGCTAGATCACTAAGAGAAGCCATAAGAAGGACTACAAGCTATCAAATGCAACAAAGAGCCATCTTAGCCATCGTAGTAGAAGATCAAAGTGAAGCATACAACAAATATCTTGATTCAATCAAACATTTTGCAACTAAGTACAAGGTTACCATTAGTCTTAGGGGTCTTAACCATTCAGGAATTTTGGGTTATTCTTCAATTTTAGATTAGATATTTTTTTGGTACTAACTTGTCATTTCAGCTTGTGGCATGGAAACAGATTTAACAAAGCAACATAAAAATCATTCATTTGTCATTTTGGTGCTTTAAAAAGAACATTGTATGCCAAAAATCATGAAACCTCACATTTACACATTGGTTCTTAAAATTGACGTGGAGTTTAAGAATTGAACAAAGGCAAACAAACATTTCAAATTTGGGGCATTAAAATTAAACAAGCAATCAACACCTACTTTTGGGATTAAAACTGAACACTTGTGTTTGTATGGTGGATTATCTTAGTTCATATTTCATCTTTGGGGTTTAATTAATTAACCTTATGTCTTGAGTCTTTGGTGCGCTTGCACAATCTATTAAATTAAACACCTTTATACTTTTTAGAAAGGCATGTCTAGGGAATGCGCTTCTTCCTCAGAGAATGACCTTAAAGTGGTAAATCCTTCTGATCTGTATATAAACAAGACGTGAAATAAAGTTTCATTTTATATCTATCCAAGCTCAGGCAAGGTGTGTTGATGATATTCTAGATCAGGTGAATTATCTCTAAGGAGCCAGCATGGTCAAATAGGCTCTTGAGTGACTCACACACGTACAAACTGATTGGATAGATGAAACAAACCCTACTTGAACCTTGTTAAAATAGAGGCCAACCTGATTTGCCTCCAAACAAATACCTTATTATAGCGTAAGGGGTTGCAAAAATTTTCCCCAAAATTCCCAACATATGTGTTCCAAGGTATTTATGTAGTGAAAGAGATCTTCACTATCATGGCAACAATACTTGGAAATGACAAAAACACGGGTGCCTATGTCATGGGCCTTCGTGTCCTAGTAGAATGACACTTGTTGTGTGAGCTAACAAACATTCAAGCATTGGGCCTATAATATTGTATTTGATAGCCAAAATTGCCTTAGATTAATCTATTTTTCCTTGTGTCAAAACCCATGCTAGATTACAAAACACATTGTCCATTGTGCTTGTTCTTTGATCAGTTTCCAAAATGCAAAACCAACATCAAAAATATAAAAAAAAGTCAAACGTGTTAAAGTCTAGGGTTGTCAACATCAAACTATTCTGCAAATTAGAAGCCTTGTTCCTGAAAATCAATTCTATGAAATAGTGAAGTCATTTGTTAGTCTTTTTTGAGACTGTCTCCCCTTTACCATAATTGCTCGCATTTTGCCACAATTGATGAAATTTTGCCGCAATCATCCTTTTTATTGCCGCACTTGACTTGTTTATTACCACAATCGGTGATAGATTAGTGCAATCGACCAGGCACTTTACCACAATTGGTGGAGTTTTTCTACACTTGAACAAAGACTTTTAAAACACCTAGTTTGACCTAAAAACCTTGAAAATACTCTTCATTTTATGTCAAAGATCAGTGTCTATCCCAAAAAAATGTGAAGAACATTGTGTGAATCTCTAAAATTTAAAGAGAATCCACTCTTTAAAAGAATGATTATCGTCCAAGCATTGTTAGTTCAAAATTTCAGACTCAAAATATCTTGATCTCATTATCTCAAAATCATCATATCTCTATCAGTGACTTTGTCCCAGGCAATAGTCGACAATATTATTCTTACATCATAAATCTTTGAGATCAAGATAAATCAACATTTGTCCTTAGAATTACCCTTGTCCAAACATAACTCAGACTCTCCTAGAAAGGTTATTCTTTTCTAAATTTACTTTATATCACTTGTTTTAGTCACAAAATCTGGACAACACTATGTCTCACACACCTATGTAGGGCCTTACACAAGGTCAAAGGCTAAAACTCAACTTGATGAGTCCTATATCAACATATTCCCCACTTGGGAAACTAAGAGAGAGGATGATCCTTTTAGAAATATCAGTCCCGCTCTTTTTATTCAGAATCCCTGTAAGTCAGCTTTGTTCCAAAATTTCAAAGGAGAGGATCTCAAAGATATAGAGCAAGACACCTATTCCGCGCAAGTGGTTGACATTGTTGTAGAGAGGAATCTTGAATGTTTCTTAGCCATGTTGATAAAGAAGGGAGTCAAACTCCCTACTGAATTCAATGTGTCAATCATATGGCCTGAAAACCCTCTCGCAGGTCAAAATAAAACTCGACCCTCTCAAACAAAACCTATGGTATCTCAAATCTTCCCATCCTTGACAACAACAACATCAGCACAGACTATGTCCAATCAAACCAGCTCAGCGAACCAAGCAAGCACGTCTTCCATTCAAAGCATGACATGCTCCCAACTAAGTGCACCCATGGTCACTAATGTGCCTCAACCCTTGACCTCATGGCCTATCCAATCAAGCTCTCATGTTATGCCCTCAATCCCACCAACAAGAAGAAACCCTTTTGCAACTATACCGCTAATAAAGTCAGTCCCTACTAGCCTTGGGGTCAATACATCATTCCCACAGGGATCCATCTCTGCAGGTCTAACTTTTAGTCAATGCCCATCCAAGGTTAGGCCTTTTCTCATATAGGAACCACAACAAACCCAGCAACAACAACCTCAACCCCAGCAGTAGAAATCCCAACAACCCCCACAACAACAACCTCAACCCCCCAAAAAAACACAACAAAATCAATCTTGGTCCAATCACATGCCCATGTATCAGAATCATGTGTTGGGAAATCAATATCAAGTCCCAAGGATGAGGTCCTATGTTCCTACTCAAGGGACGCAGAGGCGCAGCCTCATACCTACTACAACACATAGGTACAGTGTCAAAAATCATCCTCAGTCTCAAATAGACATGTTGATCCAACAAGTGTAGAACCTTCAAACCCAAATGATGGATATACAAAATCAAGGGAAAACAAAATCCTACACAATAGAGGATTTATACCCATACCCCTTTGATCACTCTCTTTACATGTCTCAATTCCCAAATCATTTCTCGGTACCACAATTTGACAAATATAGGGGAAATACCAACCCTATTGAGTATATCCAAGAATTCTTTGCTAGTTGCATCGAGGTCGCACATGATGAGACATACTAAATGTGACTATTCCCACAAAGCTTAGTAGACTAGCAATGGAATGGTTTTCACATTTACCTCATGGAATTCTATCTTGGGGTGAATTGGCTGAAAAGTTCATCACTCACTTCCATCATAACATTTAGCGCAAGGTCGGCATTAAGGACCTTTGTGATATCAAACAAAAAGATGGAGAGTCCTTTGTAAAATTCCTACAAAGATGAACGAATACTACAAACATAATCATGTATGATGTACCCGAACAAGACCTAATTGTTCGTGTGTAAATGGGTACATGTCGAAACATACACAAACAATCAATAGATCATTATATTAGCAACCTGGGGTTAGTGAAAAACATGGAAAACATAGTAAACCTTCTAAAATTGATCTATTACCTTCTAACTTAGGAGGAGTGTGACCAACAACATATCCGCCCTTAGAATATGTTGGTGAATCAGTGACCAATACAACCTAGCATGAAGGATTTGATTAGAAAAAAGCTAAATGATGAAACAAGCATGCAAACTAACTCTAAAATGATGAAATAGCACTAACAATTAGTATGTGATGAAATAGCATGTAATCTAGCATGAAAATGGCAGCATAACAATGCAAATTTGATCTCTAATGAAGGCTTATTTTCTCTCAAAACAGGCTTCTATTTATAGAAGAATGGGAGAGAGAGGGGGGACAAGGTTCATTTATGAATCAGGAGGCCCAATAAATGAACATGTAAGATGTATTAATGCCTAGGGAATTAATAAGGCATGGGAGAGACATGGGCTTAAGGAATCTTCATTAATGAAGACATTAATAAGGCATGTGGGGGTGTAAGAGGATGGCTTGAGAAAGTGGACCTTGAGGAGGGTCAAGCTTGAGA
>MU226401.1:1179273-1199577 GCA_018584345.1 Thuja plicata | reverse complement strand
GTAGAAGTGGTTGAGATGGGTTAGGTTAGGGTTTAAGGGAATATTAATAAATGAAATAAATTTATTTAATTCATTTAGAAATATAGGAATTAATTATTAAAACAATATAATTGCTTTTTAATAATTAAGGGACTATAGCCATTTTAATTAAATTAATAGGCTAGGGGAATGGGTTGAATTGCAAGTGATATTTGATTTAGAGATTTATTTAATTACTTTATAACTAAATACTATAGCCATGTTTGATTTTTGATTTGATCTGATTGGTCGATATTGATTTGAATTGTATGGCTACAATAGATAATATAAATCAGTGATAAAAATCACCTAGGACATTAAATGGATTAAAAGAATTATGCCAAGCAGTAACAGGGTCGTTTGGACATAAATCGAGGGTATGATCACACTTAGGGAAAATAGGGTCCATAGTTGCAACAGACCAAATTCAGGTGGTTACACTAATAGTCATGTTCATTGAAAATCTAATTCCAGATATGTCATTTACAATAGAATTGCAACGAGCTTTAAAATTTAAATAACTCATCAAACAAGGAGTTCATTGTGAGAAAAACTTGGTAAAATGAGGTGTCCTTGCAGATACTACCCAAATGAATACAAACAAGAATGCAATAGATAAAGCTAAATTGTGGAATTAAAACAAAAATGTCACCACTGATAGTGTCATTGATGTGAAAATGGTCAACTACACCCAACCCAAAGTGTAACTTCAAGGTGCACCAATGGCTAACCAACAACCCATGGTGCCCACTCCTCAAGCACACACTCAAACTCAACCACCCCCTGTCCAAGCGGCCGCTATCTCAAACAATCAAACATAGGCACAATGCCAACCACGGTTCCCATTTCTGAAACATGATTACATACCATTAGGAAAGTCCATAGAATCAGCCTTAAGAAAGCTAATACAATCCAACAATATCACTCTCCCTAAAATTAGAGAATATGAACATGGTGCAATCAAACCAAAGTGGTACAACAAAAAATATTTTTGCAAATTTCATCAAGTGAAGGGACACAAGACACCCAAATGTTATCGATTGAAAAATGTCATCCAAGAATTGATTGACACAGGGTCATCGACGTAACCAATAGCCAAACAAAAGGCCCTGCTGATCATATGATATTCAGTGACACATTCTATGATCACAATAAAGGGAAATCCTTTGGGTCTGGTGGATAGTCAAAACAAGCCAACCACACTTATGCCAATAGTGAAAACAATATCAATTTCCTAAATCCTTTAGATAGCCATGTAGTTACCATCACTATCTGAGACCAAGGTTCCAAATGTGTTGTAACCACACATCGTACAAAATTTTTCATGCAAGGAATACCTTCCTCATCTACTACACTATTCAACCCTCCTGTAACCTCAAATCCATGAGCAAGCCTAGTGGATCAGCTAAAGTGCACGCCTACCCAAATATCCATGTTTGACCTTTTGCATATATCCCCGTAGCACAAGCAAGGATTAGACCGAGAACTTCAAAAAGTAGTTATCCTAAAGGACATAACCCTTGAGAGCTTTCAAAATATGGTGAACCACATAGTAGTCAACAAGCATGCATCCTTCATAGACCATGTTGTGCCACAACACAAGCCTCTACACAATGACCCTTTGCACTTGCTCATATAGGTTCACAAACATTCAATTTGAAGAGTCCTCATTGATGGTGGGGATGGATTAAAAATTTGTACTTTAAAGTTCATCAAGCACTTAGGTTACTTTGAATCCAGTATTGATGTCACAAGAAGCTGGATAAACATCAGAGCATATGATGAAGAAGAAAGATCTTCCAAAGGTATTTATTCTACCAGTCCAAATGGGCCAAATTATCAAGAACACTCCCTTCCAGATCCTAGACCTAGAATTGAGATACAACATGTTACTAGGGAGACCATGGATACAAGAGATGCAAGTAATAACCTCCACATATCATTAGTGCATCAAGTTCCCACACCAGGGGGCATAAATCATTATAGAAGGAGATCCAAACCCATTCCAATACTGCAATACTATCCAAATTAGTACTGACAACTAGGTTCCATCAAACCAAGAGGCAAGTATCCCTTCTAGATCAAATTCAATTCCCAAAGATTTCATGATAAGAGAGGGAAAATTTCCTATTACTAACAAAAGATGTGGTGAATACAGCTATGAGGAAGATTTCACTATCACAAACATGCCTCGGATCCCAAGGACATATGGCATGCCACAAGCCGTAATTACAAAAGAAACCCCGAAACCTGTTCTGTTTAGGTGTCCACCCGCAACCTTTGTGAGATGGGGAGACATTGCTAAAGAGAACCCATTTGATCCAGATATACATACATGGTTGTATCAAGACCCATGAGAGACACTTCAACAACCCCTACCCATATCAACCTATGGAGCTGGCTTCACCATGCTACAAAAATTTGGGTACGATGGTACAACTGGTCTAGGGGAAAGACATCAAGGTATAATGTAGTTTTCTTTACTGCCAACCTAGAGAACTAAGAGAGGGTTAGGCTATGGGAAAGAAGATAGATCCAGCCCTCCTATCCAAGACATACCTATTGACCTAGAACAAGTGCCAAAGTTACACCAGGGGCAAAACCCGGAACACATCTTGATCAACAACATACTTCAATAGTTGTTGCCAGCTGAAGTGGGAACTTCCTATTCCCGATTAACCCTTCACTAAGAGATCCAAGATAAAGAGGGAATTGAGACATCCAATGAGATTTCTAGCAAAATTGACTCCCACAAGTACTAGTGGATATCCATCCACAACTCCTAACCATCAATCCTAGACTATTCCTCTCAGTCACCCACCACCATACACCTTAACGATCTGTTTGACCAATTAACCATAGACAACTAACCATGTATCAATAAAAATATTGATAGAAATTCATTAGGTGGTGCATCCACATCATAATCCAAGTTTGTCAAAACTATCTCCATTGTCCCATTCAACCAAACAGAGTCAACCCACCACGAGGACCTATGTCTTGTACACCCAAAACTAATAGAGTGGGATCAATAAGGACATCTTGATATAGATATCTTTGAGAATGATGAGGCTATCACAAACTTCATGGGACTTAGAGAGGGAATGCAATTAGAAGACCATAAAGTAGGTTTCTCCATCGACCTCGACAGATCAGCATATTTTGGGGAGGAAGTTCCTCTTTCCTGTCATAAAAAAAAATTGAAAAAAGAATCGTCAGTGAGTGAAAACCAAAAGGCTCTTACTGGAAAAAAAAATGATAAAAAGACAAAATAAGACGTATCTTCTAGTGAACACCTCACTAAGGCACTAGAAGATGGAAAGAAGGAACTCCTCCCCTTGACAAAGGAAAAGTAAGCATTGTTAGAAGAATTAACAAAACAAGTCAACTTGGGTGATGACAAGAACCCAAAGAACATCTACTTAGAAAAATCACTCACCCTAGAGGAGAGAGAACAATTCACCAGCTTCTTCAAGGAAAGGAAGGTCAATTTTGCATGGTCCTACTTAGAAATTCTAGCCTTAGATCTGGAGCTTGTGTTACATCATATCCTGTTGCTACCCAACGCCAAGCCCATCAAACAAAAATTAAAAAAATTGCATCCTCATGTTGCATTACTAGTCAAAGAAAAATTGAAGAAGCTCCTAGATGTTAAATTCATAAGACCAATCATACACAAACTGGATATCTAACCTAGTGCTAGTAACTAAGCATATTGGACATATCCGCATCTACACAAATTTTAGAGATCTAAACAAAGCTTGTCCCAAGGATGACTTTACATTACCAAACATTGACATGATAGTAGATCTCACTGCAAGACATCAGATGATATCACTAATGGATGGATTTTTAGGATATAATCATATAAGGATTGCACCAGAGGACCAACACAAAATGACTTTTACATGTCCATGGGACACCTACTATTGGAACGTCATGCCATTTGGTCTAAAAAATACAAGAGAAACATATCAAAGGTCCATGACAACCATCTTCCATGATCTCATCCAAAAGATGATGGAGGACTATGTGGACAACATACTTGGAAATTAAATGCTTAGAAAAGATCATCTACAGGGACCCATATTTGATAGAATGCAGGAATACAAGGTCCATTTAAATCCAAAGAAATGTGCATTTGGGGTCACCGCTGGGAAGCTCTTTCCATTCATCGTGTCACACTGAGGCATACAGGTAGACCCAGAGAAATTAAAAGCAATGTTGGACATGCCACCACCAACAAAACTAATGAAACTAAGGGGGTTATAGGAAAGGCTCCAATCTATCAGGCACTTCATAGCCCAACTAGAAGACAAGTTCCATCCATTCTATTATCTACTACACAAGGACATAACATTCATATGGAAAGAACAATGTGAACAAGCATTCCACATATTCAAAGACTATCTACTCAAGTATCCTATACTGGTGCCACCAGTCAAGGGCAGGCTATTACTTCTATACATTTCAGTAACCAAATCAGTGTTAGGCATACTCTTAGCTCAACATGATGACACAGGAATGGAGAGAGCTATCTACTATCTCAATAGAACATTAGTAGGCTATGAACTTAACTATTCACCAATTGAAAAATCATACCTAGCAGTAGTCTTTTCTTCCCAGAAGCTGAGGCATTACATGTTAAGCCATCAAACCAAGTTGATAACACATATTGATCCCCTCAAATATCTACTAAGAAAAGCGGAACTCTCCGGACAAGTAGCAAAGTGGGTGATGATCCTAAGCGAATTTGACACAGAATACGTAGATAGAAAAGTCATCAAAGGGCAAGTGATTGTAGATCAACTAATAGAGGCACCTATTTAGGATCATCAACCTATCATTTATGACTTTCCAGATGAGTCTATTCTGACACTACAATAGGAAATAGAGATATGGGAACTACACTTTGATGGGTCATGCAGGAACCATGGTGCAGGAGCAAGGATAGTACTCATCACTCCAAACAATGATGTGATACCCAAATATTTTAGACTCAACTTTCCATGCATAAACAATATACCTAAGTACAAAGCTCTATACATCAGAGTAAAAATGGAAGTACAATGGAGAATGAAAAACCTTAGAGTCTATGGAGATTCACATCTGGTCATTAGCCAAGTAAACAATGACTATATGACTAAGGACGAGAAGCTAATTCCATACAGAGAGAATATAGACAGGTTGCGTGCTAAGTTCCATTTCATCACATTCAAGAAAGTACCAAGGGCTAAAAACAAAGATAAAGATGTGATGGATACCATATCATCCTTGATCGATATGCCAGGAAATGAAACCAGATTCTAGTTTCTAGTGGAGAAACTCATGACGCCATCACATCAAGCACAAATCATAGAATCAATGTGTGTCCTTCTTGGTCCTGAAACCCCATGGTACCATGACATGTATAATTACCTCCAAAATAGTGTCTTACCTCTCGACTTGTCTAGGAACCAAAGGAAGTCCCTCATCTACCAAGCCTCTAGGTACACCCTTCTAGAAACTACTCTATATAGATGAAGTCTAGATGAAATGCTATTACAATGTCTCACTTCCACAGAATCCCAGAGAGCTACGTATGAGGTACATGAAGGAATTTGTGGAACCCATAGAGGTGGAAACAACTTAGCTAAAAAAATCATCTACATGGGATACTACTGGCCCATAGTATAGACATATACAAACAAGTATGTACAAAGGTGTAGGCAATGTTAGATTCATGGATACCTCATCCATGCACCAGCCCAAGAACATAATCCTATCACTTCACCATTACCATTTTTTATGTGGGCATTTGACCTAGTGGGAAAGATTACACCATCTTCAATGGACATAAATACATCATAGAAGCAATAGATAACTTCACTAAATGGGTGGAATCAATTCCCCTCACCTACATAACTATAAAGTAGATCTCAATGTTCATACTCAACAACATCATCTGTCGGTATGGAATTCCTCAAACCATCCGGATAGATCACGGTACACCTTTCCAAAACAAATATGTTGAATATCTATGTGAACAATTCTATATAAGAATTGTTTTCTCTTCATTCTATTATCCTCAAGGGAATGGTCAATTTTGAGTGACAAACAAGACCATATTGAAAATATTGAAGAAATAGTTAATGAATTAGGGTGACACTAGCATTTACAGCTTAGTCCCGCATTATGGGCATACAGAACTAGTGTGAGACCACCTACAAGAGCCACTCCTTTCTCACTAGTATATGGGTAAGAGGTGGTCCTACCCCTCGAAGTGGAAATCCCATCCCTGAGAATATCATTAAAGAAATTGATTTTAGACAAATATTACAGAGTAGAAAGGCTCAGTGAACTAGAACTATTAGACGAAATAAGACAAAATGCATTCAACCACTTACAAGGCTATCAGAATTTCCTTAGAAGGAATTATCACAAGAAGGTGAGGCCATGAACCTTTGAAGTAGGGGACCTCATCCTAATGGAGAACCAAAAGAACCAAGCATAGAGAGTGAAACTAGGAAATTTTGAGCCTAACTGGCTAGGACCATATATCATTGTCAACTCTACCTAGAGTGGGGCATACCAACTAGAAACACTAGAAGGAGATCAGCTCCCCGGATACATAAACAACATGCACCTCAAGAGGTTCTAAGATTGAGGTCATAATGGTTAAGGAAACTATCTGTATATCTAGAAAATACCAAAAAAATAAAAAAATACAAAAGGTTACCTTGGTAAAAACTTGGCAAACAGGGGCCTTGGAGACAAAAAAAATTAGAAAGAAAGAAAAAAGTAAAGAGAAACGAAATCTCTCTCTCAGTGAAAACCTGGCAAATAGGTGCTATTGAGTAGGTACCTTGGTGAAAACGTGGCAAACAGGCACCAAGTGTTCAAATCCAGCATCACCATCAATGAACTCCAAGATCAAAAGCTTGAGCTCTTCACATGCAAGACTAACTACCCAAGCTATATCCAGAAGAACAATCCCCTTTGAGCACCAACACTTATCCACGGTTAGTACTGGTCCACTAAACTACGGGGAAATTCAAAATGTCCTAAAAAAATTAATATTCATCAAAAACATAAAAAAATTGAAAAATCCCAATGAAATAATACCAACTCGGTTATCAAAAAAGCAAAGGGAGATCAAGCCATGTCATCAATTGTTAAAACCATGAGCTTTGCAAATCAGCATTGGGCCCATATGACATAGCTTTATCAGCTATGAAATCTATTAGCAAGCAAACTGGCGACCAAGCCAATCAATCAAATGTCAAAACCATGAGCTTTGAAAATCAACATTGGGCCCATATGACACAGCTTGATTAGCTACCCAAAATGATCAAAATCAATCAATCAATCAATCAAATCAATCATCTTACACAGTGAGGGATACGCTCAAAACTAGACAAATCATTCTTATATGATTCATCTATTACTGAAACTAGACACAATCAAGACAAATCAAGCCAATCAAGCCAATCAAGCCTATCAAGAGAAACAAGCCAATGAAGAGATCAAACAGAATCAAGGAACTATCAAAATGTTGACTAGGTCATTCATTAGTCTATATTTTGTGTTTATGTTCTTACGCTACTATAGGATCCACCAAGTAAGGAGAGTAGCTATGATGGATCATGACTTATTTTATTTGATTGATGTCTGGGGAATGTTCACTTTGATTCTAGGGCCATGATGATTTAGGATAAATACAGTAGGAGCTGTCACTTATGTGGAAGCCAGGTAGTTCCACAAACTGAGCTTAACCCTAGAAAATAATTGGACATTCCTTCTTTTTTATCTGCTTATTTATTACCAATAGAATCATAGCGGTATCCAGATGGTCTAAGATCTGGGTGCATTGGATATCTATCTTGGTTTTTTGGCTTTGTTTTCAAAATCAATAGAATCATAACGGTATCCATATGGTCTGAGATATGGGTGCATTGGATTTCTATTTGGTTTTTTTGTCTTTATTTTCAAAATCAAGAGTCCATAGTGGTATCTAGATGGTCTAAGATCTGGGTGCATTGGAATTCTATCTTGTTTTTTTTTTTCTTTTTTTCGGATGGTTAGTGAGCAAATCAATATCTAGATGGTCAATATCTGGGTGCTTTTGGCTCTCTTTCTTTTCAAATTAGAGATCATAGCGGTATACATATTGTCAATATCTGGGTGCATTTTGATCTCTTTCTTTTCAAAATAGGGAACATAGTTGTATCTAGATGGTCAATATCTGGGTGCACTAAGTTCTCTTTCTATTCAATCTCTCTACTCCTTCCGGTTATCAAGAGGTCATAGCGGTATCCAGATGAGAAATATCTGGGTGTATTAGATACTCTTCAAAATTTCATAAAAAGATGCAATGATGATAAAAATTGGAAACGCTGCAGCGACTTGGGTCACCCATCCATTCTATCAATTCATATCTATCAATCATCAACCATCCTTTCTATCAATTCATATCCATCAATCAGTCCCAGAGAAAAATTTTCCACTAACTTTCTACTAACTAACACATGCATTACTCAGATATTTTGTTTATAGTAGATTGCATTCATTTATTGCATAAGAAAAATCCAAAACATGAGCATAGTAGATCATATAATCAATAACATCTTAACTAACATAGGAATGCATTCATCATCATCATCATCATCTAGTGATTCACATTTTCAAAAAATTAATGCTCATCTAACGTATTTTCTATGCTTAATTTGTTGAGGGGGCATATAGTCCACCTGCTATCACTGGGGCAAGCTGGGGCCAGATAAATCTAAAAATTCTTTGACACAATGTGATGAATCACATTGTATCAAAGAGGGGCAAATGTAGACACCCTAAAATGGACATACTTACGACCTTAAATTAAAAACACTAATTTTCATCTATTAATTAATGGTTTTTTAATTATTGATTAATCGTCTATTTTCTTCTAAAATCATTCCCCAAATCATCTAATCAAATCCAAAAAATTAATTAAATCGTTAGTTTTATTTAATTAATTAACCTTAATTGATTAATTTCCATTAATTAATTAATTAAAATAAATTTCATAAAGTTTAAATTGAAATATTTAAACTTACTAATTGAATTCTTCAAATTAAATTAATTACATTCAATAATGCAATTCTAAATAAAAAAGAATTCAATTATCTCACATGTTGAAAACTTTAATTTCAAAAATGAATTAAATATTCATTTATCTTCAAAGAGACAACTCCTAATCAGATCACATGGGTTACTCCACCCACCTCTTCATTTCTAAAAGGTAACTCAAAATTAGCTCTTCAGTTAATCAAACTCTATCTCCTTTCTCTCAGTTGAAGAGGTGGAGTTTACTGATGACTTCTCCAATTCCCTTTGACCTCAACCATTCATCTTCCTATCTCTGGGATTGATCTCAACCATTCATCTCATTCTCAATTCCTATATAACAAACCCTTCATAACCATTTGAAGGATCCAGGATTTAAAGCTCACATGCGCCATTACTCTGTCAAATTGGTTCAAGCATCAAGCCATCTTGCGATCACACAAAGCAATTCAATATCATATTTTCTACACTCCCAAGTCATAGACGCTGCCCACACAAGTACTGAGCATCACAAAAACAATATTTCAGAAGGAGTAGAGAGACAATAGAAGCTTCGAGCAATTGGTTTTGCATTCATTTGTTTTCCTCTTATTTGATTGTACATTTTATTGATTCATAGTTTCGTTATTAGTAGCTTGTTTCTTATCGATTTCCCCCATTGCAAATCGGTGCTACTAACCCCTCGTTAATTCGAGAGTGTTACAGATTTTGATCCATTGTGTACACATACGTACTATCCATAAGAAGAATTATGATAACATATGTATTATAAATAAGAAGAATTACGATAACATATGTATTAGCCATAAGAAAAATTACGATAAAATCTATAAATATATTTTAAATTTTTTCAATTATGACTATAGAAATGAAACTATAATATATACAAATATAACTTATTAAATATTAATTTTAAGATTTTATACAAAGCTTCTTATTTAATTTGTAATTTGTAATTATTTTATTTTTTATTAAATAGCTATTAATTCAAATATATTTAATATTGAGAATTAAATTTACGTATATAATTAAAATTATAATTAACTACGACAAGTACTGGCCACTACGTGGAACTTGCTATTATATTATTTAATGACACAATTTATATTATCAAAAATATTATATTTTATATTAACTTTAATGTTTACTAATTGCATGTTAAATTATATCATAAATTATGATATAAGTTATTAAATCCTTCTGGATTGAATGATTTTATTTCAATTATGTTTGAATTGCTATTGACTCTTCTTCACATATACAGTGTGTTCAAATCTACTATTCTTCACAATATATGTATGAGTCATAAAAATAATTACAATATATGTATGAGCCATAAAAATAATTAGTATGAGCAATAAAATAATAATTACAATATATGTATGAGCATTACGAAGAAGGAGAAGAATTATGATATATGTATGAGCCACAAGAAGAAGGAGAAGAATTATGATATATGTATGAGCCATATGAAGGAGAAGGATTTTGATATATGTATGAGCCATAAGAAGAAGGAGGAGTACGATATATGTATGAGCCATAAGAAGGAGAAGGAGTACGATATATCTATGAGCCATAAGGAGTACGATATATGTATGAGTCATAAGAAGGAGTACAATATATGTATGGGCCATAAGAAGGAGTACGATATATGTATGAGCCATAAGAAGAATGAGTACGATATATGTATGAGCCATAAGAAGAACAATTATGATATATGTATTATCCATAAGAAGGAGGACTATGATATATGTATTATCCATATGAAGGAGGATAAGGAGGAGGAGTACGATAAAATGTATTAGCCATAAGAAGGAGTACAATAACATGTATTAGCCATAAGAAAAAGTATGATAACATGTATTGTCCATGAGAAGAAGAAATGCGATAGCATGTATTAGCCATGAGAAGAAGAATTACGATAACATGTATTAGTCACAAGAAGAAGAATTATGATAACATGACCACATGTTATCAACCATAAGAAGAACAATTACGATAACATACGTATTAGCCCCAAGAAGAAGAATTATGATAACATATGTATGATGACCTTATGGAAAGACATGTTGTCAATTAGTACCAAAACACTTAGTCATCACAGAGTTGACCGAGCCAGTAGTGCAACCCGAGCAGTTACCATGTAACCCGAGCAGTGGAAGTGTCGACCGAGTAGATAGTGGTAATTAGTATTACCTGAGTGATCAATGTAGCCCGAGTAGACATAGTAACCCAAGCACCAGATTTTAGTATGTTTCCCGAGTGACAGCATAACGCCCGAGTGCCAGTATATTCCTTGAGTGCCAGTATATTACCCGAGTGCCAGTATATTACCCAAGTGCCAGTATATTGCCCGAGTGGACTACTAGACCCCAATAACATTTTTGGGTTGACTTAGCTTAAATATTGTTTGATATTAATTTATCTTATGGAAGCTGACTTATAGTTGCATTTGATTTCCAGATAAGGCATAAATATAAAGTATTTTGTTTATCCAAATATATGTGTAGAAGTGTGTATGTGAATATGAAGTGGTAGATTGTTTAAGAAGCTATAACAGTATAAGGAACAAAAGAGACGCATCCATCATAGTCAGGTGATTAGTTTTTATATCATTGGATCTTATTCAAGAATTCAGATTTGTATTGAAGATAATTTATTGGTTCATTCTAACATGTGCATCAGAAAAATCCTCTAACAAGGTGGACCTAACAGTCCTTTACAAATCTCCTAATAGAGTTACATTACTTGATTGTATTGTAGTAAATCCTTTCACAAGGTGGACCTAACTGTCCTTATTGCTACTAAAAGGGAAGGCCATCAAAAGTGGTCAATTGTAATCTTTAATAGGCTAAACTTATACTGCAGTAATAAATCTTGTGAGCACCATCCCCACCCCAGTTTTACTTTCTATTTGGAAGTTTTTTGGGTAACCAAATAATGTGGATGTTTTATTGCTTTTCATTTCATGCATGCAATCAGATTAGATAATCTAATAATGGATTAAATTGATTAAGTTTTATTGGTTCCTGATTCACCCCCCTCCCCCCCTCTCAGTCACCTTCACTCAACATATTTCCAACAATTGGTATCAGAGCTAAAGGTTCTCTTAACAAAAGTTTAATAACTTGAGAAAAGATCAAAGGCAATGGAAATATATAGACTGGAGAAAGTCATTGAAAATGAAAAGATAGATCTACAAGTGACCATGGATCAGATCAAGAAACTCAAGGAGCAACTCTCTCTTTCCTTGAAAAGAAGAAAAGATTTAGTAGTGCAGATGAATGACAAAAGTTACCTAGAAGAAAGAATTGAAGACTTATGCAAAGAAAGAAAATCCGAAGAAGCAGATGCAGTAATTGAAGACCTACTTGCAAAGAATCTCAATTTACATGAAGAAGTCTGAAAGTTGAAAAAGAGAACCAGAAATTCATTCAGTCAGAATATGTGAAGTCATGGAAAAATAGAATCAAGGAGAAAATGATAGAGAAATGGCACAAGAAGATAAAAGATTTTTGAGTACAAGATTAGAAGAAAAAGAAAATGAAATCCGTCATTTGTCACTTCAGCAAGAAGATATGATAAATCAACTCAATAATGTAAATCAAGAAGTTATCAATCTGAGGACAGAAAATGAAAGACTGTAAAATGATCTCAATACTGAAAAACAAACCAATGAGAGTATGTTGAATTCATAGGGAACCATGGATCAGTTGATAGAGAAAACTCAACTCAGACATCATGGAAAAACTGGATTAGGTTATACTGAATAAGGTGAATCCTCACAGCAAGGAACTCAAAAGAATAATAAACCTACTTGTAATCATTGTGGCAAGTTAGGGCAGACAACAAATAAGTGTTGGAGCAATGGAAAATCAAAGTTTAATGATAAATGCTACAGATGCAACAAACATGGACATAAGGAAAGTGAATGCACTAAGAAACCTAAGTTTGAAGGAAAATGTTTCAATTATAACAAACAAGGTCACAAATCTTCCGAGTGTAGAACTAAGAAATAGAACCCTGCTGAACAACTAGCTAAAGCAATTTTTGGTTGGGATTACAACACATGGAGAAGATGTTGTCACTGTGGTGAATATAGGCATATTGGTGTAAATTGTGTAAAGACTCACCTTAGAAAAAGGAATCCTACTAAGAGATGTTATGTATCTAAACAACTCGGTCATCTAAGCAAGAATTGCATGAACAAAGAAAAATTGGATACTGGTTTTGAGAAAGGTAAAGTAAAAATTTTTGAAATCAAAACTCAGATGAGTCAGCAGTGGGTAAGGAAATCTCCTGAGAATTCAGATCAAAACAATGAAGGATTGAATAGAACCCAAAGTAGTGAATTGGGTGGATTTACCATCTCCAAGTAAACATGCAAGGAGACTACCAAAACTCTGCACACAAGTTATCCTTCATCAGTTCCATACATGCTAGAAATTCAAAATCAGCGTATTGATGCACTAGGACACATTATATTTTTAACTGAGTCAAGATCTCAGTAACACCCGAGTTACATAGGCTTAACCAAGTTAAGTCGGCTTATATGGATTTGAGGATGCAAAAGTTAGTTTTCGCTGAGCTTCATTCTGATCTATGCCAACTACCATGTATAGAGCATTTAATGAAAACTCATCGGTAAAATTACTTATAAAAGATGAATTGGAAAGGTTATTATTTACAAAGTTTTTAGTTTGTAGAGTGATTCAGAGCCTTAAGCGATTCAGTGTGAATTTGTGTTCGAAATCTTTAAGTTGTGAAGTTTTATCAAACCTCCAAGGATAATGGCATCTACATCCAACAACAAGGTTAAAAAAGGATCTGAGATGTTGGTTAAGAATGTTATCTGTGAACCTGCAAATTTTAAGCTTCATCCAGCGGTTGCAGAGGAGATAGACCCGATGGGAGCTCATTCACTAATTCCTCTGAGGCTATTGTTGGTCAACGACATCCAAGCCTTCTATCATTGTACAATTCAATAGCTAGGGACATTCAAAATGAATAATGCATATGAGATACTCTGTGAAGCCGTAAATCTGAAGCTAGAACATAAACACCTAGAAGTCAAGGGTTTGAATCATATCATGCATATGCCACAAAATTTCTAGATTAAGTGTATTAGGTTTATTCTGAGCCATCTTCAAGACATGCAACTATGGCTGGAGAAACTAGTGAAGATTACCAAGACAATGGTACATCATGTTATTGGGTATCCTATGCTAGGCAAGTCTAAAGCTACCAAAACCCTACCCTCAGATGACCTAACTAAAAATACTCTTACCAAGTGGGAGGGAAGAGACATGAGATTAAATGGAGTTATAGAAAAGGAATTAAAGTTTGGGATTCATGTTATTTCTCACAAAGTCTATAGTTCTAGCTGATCTAATAGTGTACCATGTGAGGCTATGGACTTGGCATACAAGGTGGTCAAGAACAACCTCTCATTCAACCTTGTTGAGTTGCAGCTCATCCAATTAAGCAAGAACATGGAATGCATTTGAGCATGAATGCATTAGATCTGAAGGAAAGTGCAAATCAGTTGGCACTTAACCCGTGTTTGAGTTCAGCACACTTTGTGAAAATTAAGTACCTGACAGACATGCAAGCTAAATTACTGAGGGAAGAAGCAATGACAAGAGAATCTCTCACAGATATGCAGAGCCAACTCCTTCCACACATGGATGTAATGCAGAAGCATATAGCTCATGCCAAGACTCTTATTCATGACAACAACTTTTTAGTTGTTGAGATTATGATGGAGCTATCAGCAGAGATACAGATAGAGTTGCACATCCTGAAGGTGTTCCAGGATAATTAGAACAATACTTTGTCTGAGATTTTGAAGGTACATAGTAAATTTCCTATCCTATTTTGGTATTACCATATAGATTTTTTTTGGCATTTGTGTCAAAAACAAGGGAGAAATGTATATAAGAAAGATATATATAAGGAAATACATGTACATAAGAGAAGTAGAGCATATATATATATATATCTATATATATATATATATATGTATAAGTGTTACAAAAACAATTTTTGAAAAATAAAAAATAGAGTTAGTTGTAATTGAGTCACAGATCTATTGTCAAAACCTGAGCAAGTACCCAAGCATATGGTAAGGGGGAGTTTTAACTCAGAAGTTTGAGCAGTTTTTTTTTTTTTTATGATGATAAGTGTTTTTGGTCACTAATCCCAAAGGGGGAGAATGATGACATTATGGTAAGACATGTTGTCAATTAGTGCTAAAACACATAGTCATCACAGAGTTGATAGAGCTAGTAGTGCAACCTGAGCAGGTACAATGTAACCCGAGAAGTGGCAGTGTCGACCAAGCAGACAGTGGTAATTAGTATTACCTGAGTGATCAATGTAGCCTAAGTACACAGAGTAGCCCGAGTTCCAGAGTTTAGTATGTTGCCCGAGTGACAGCATAATGCCCGAGTGCCAGTATATTGCCCGAGTGGACAACTGGATCCGAGTAACATTTTTGGGCCAACTTAGATTATATTGTTTGATAGTAATTTATCTTATGGAAGTTGACTTACAATTGCATTTGATTTGGATAAGGTATAAATATAAAGTATTTTGTTTATCCAAATATATGTGTAGAAGTGTGTATGCGAATATAAAGTGGCAGATTGTTTAAGAGGCTACAGCAGTATAAGGAACAATAGAGACTCATCCACCATAGTCAGTTGATTAGTTTTTATATCATTGGATCTTGTTCAATGATTTAGATTTGCATTGAAGACCATCTACTGGTTCATCCTAACAAGTGCATCAACAAAATCCTCTTACAAGGTGGACCTAATAGTCCTTTACAAATCTCCTAACAGAGTTGTATTACTTGATTGTATTATACTAAATCCTTTCACAAGGTGGACCTAACAGCCCTTATTGCTCCTAACAGGGCAAGCCATCAGAAGTGGTCAATTGTAAGTTTTAACAGGCTAAATTTATACTTTAATAATAAATCTGGTGGGTACCATCCCCACCCCATTTTTAATTTCTATTTGAAAGGTTTCTGGGTAACCAAATATTGTGGATATTTTAATGCTTTTCATTTCATACACACAATCAGATTAGATAATCTAATAATGGATTAAAAGGATTGAAGAAGAAGGATTACATAGACACATGTATTCGCTATAAAAAGAAGAAGAAGGATTATGATAACACATGTATTAGCATAAGAAGAAGGATTGCAGTAATACATTTATTATCCATAAGAAGGAGGATTACGATAACACATGTATATGTATTAGCCATAAGAAGAAGGAGGATTATGGTAGCACATGTATATGTATTAGCCATAAGAAGAAGGATTATGGTAAAAGAAGGATTACAATAACACATGTATTAGTTGTAAAAAGCCATAAGAAGGATTATGAAAACATATATACCAAACCCGCATGTCTAGATTAAACTGTGTAAAATATGAATCTTAAATGCAAATATTGTATAACTATACACAGCCATAAAAAAAAGCTATGTTTAAACAATAGCATATCATATATATTATTTTCATGAAGTCTACTATTGTAAAATTTTAAAGGATATTCTTTTCCATGAAGTCTATTGTAAAATTTTAAGGTTTATATATATTTTTTCAAATTGCTATGTTTCAACAATAGCATATCATATATATTCTTTTCAACAATAGCATATCATATATATTATTTTCATGAAGTCTATGTCTATATTCTTTTCAACAATAGCATATCATATATATTCTTTTCATGAAGTCTTATGTAAAATTTTAAGGTTTATATATTTTTTTATCCAAGCTATGTTTAAACAATAGCATATCATATATATTCTTTTCATGAAGTCTATTGTAAAATTTTAAATTGGTATGTTTATATTCTTTTCATGAAGTCTATTGTAAAATTTTAAATTGGTATGTTTATATTCTTTTCATGAAATCTATTGTAAAATTTTAAATTGGTATGTTTATATTCTTTTCATGAAGTCTATTGTAAAATTTTAAGTTTGAAGGTTTATATATTTTTTTAACATAGCATATCATATATATTCTTTATTCTTTTCATGGAGTCTATTGTAAAATTTTAAATTAGTATGTTTATATTCTTTTCATGAAGTCTATTGTAAAATTTTAAGGTTTATATATTTTATTGTAAAATTTGAAATTGGTATGTTTGTATTCTTTTCATGAAGTCTATTGTAAAATTTTAAGTTTTAAGGTTTATATATTTTTTTAACATCCATATCATATATATTCTTTATTCTTTTCATGAAGTCTATTGTAAAATTTAAAATTGGTATGTTTATATTCTTTTCATGAAGTCTATTGTAAAAATTTAAGGTTTATATAATTTTTTTACAAGTTGCTATGTTTAAACAATAGTATATCATATATATTCTTTTAATGAAGTCTATTGTAAAATTTTAACGTTTATATTTTTTTTTCATGAAATCTATTGTAAAATTTTAAGGTTTATATATTTTTTTATGATGATAAGTATTTTTGGTCACTAATGCCAAAGGGGGAGAATGATGACCTTATGGCAAGACATGTTGTCAATTAGTGCCAAAACACTTAGTCATCACAGAGTTGACTGAGCTAGTAGTGCAACCTGAGTAGGTACAATGTAACCCGAGCAGTGGCAGTGTCGACCAAGAAGATAGTGGTAATTAGTATTACCCGAGTGATCAATGTAGCCCGAGTACACAAAGTAGCCCGAGTTCCAGAGTTTAGTATGTTGCCCAAGTGACAGCATAATGCACGAGTGCCAGTATATTGTCTGAGTGGACTACTGGACCCGAGTAACAGTTTTGGGCCAACTTAGATTATATTGTTTGATAGTAATTTATCTTATGGAAGCCGACTTACAATTGTATTTTCTTTGGATAAGGTATAAATATAAAGTATTTTATTTATCCAAATATATGTGTAGAAGTGTGTATGCGAATATGAAGTGGCAGATTGTTTAAGAGGCTACAACAATATAAGGAACAACAGAGATTCATCCACCATAGTCAGCTGATTAGTTTTTATATCACTGGATCTTGTTCAGCAATTCAGAGTTGCATTGAAGATCATCTACTGGTTCATCCTAACAGGTGCATCAGCAAAATCCTCTAACAAGGTGGACCTAATAGTCCTTTACAAATCTCCTAACAGAGTTGTATTACTTGATTGTATTATACTAAATCCTTTCACAAGGTGGCCCTAACAGTCCTTATTGCTCCTAACAGGGCAGGCCATCAGAAGTGGTCAATTGTAAGTTTTAACAGGCTAAATTTATACTTTTGTAATAAATCTTGTGGGTACCATCCCCACCCCATTTTTACTTTCTATTTGGAAGGTTTCTGGGTAACCAAATATTGTGGATGTTTTATTGCTTTTCATTTCATGCATGCAATCAGATTAGATAATCTAATAATGGATTAAAAGGATTGAAGAAGAAGGATTACATAGACACATGTATTCGCTATAAAAAGAAGAAGAAGGATTATGATATCACATGTATTAGTCATAAGAAGAAGGATTGCGGTAACACATTTATTAGCCATAAGAAGGAGGATTAAGATAACACATGTATCTGTATTCGCCATAAGAAGAAGGGAGATTATGATAACACATGTATATGTATTAGGCATAAGAAAGATTACGGTAAAAGAAGGATTACAATAACACATGTATTAGCCGTAAGAAGCCGTAAGAAGGATTATGATAACATATATACCAAACCCGCATGTCTAGATTAAACTGTGTAAAATATGAATCTTAAATGCAAACATTGTATAATTGTACACAGCCATAAAACAAAGCTATGTTTAAACAATAGCATATCATATATATTCTTTTCCTGAAGTTTATTGTAAAATTTTAAGGGTTATATTTTTTTTTCCAAGTTGCTATGTTTAAACAATAGCATATTGAATATATATTGCTATGTTTAAACAATAGCATATCATATATATTCTTATATTCTTTTCATGAAGTCTATTGTAAAATTTTAAAGTTTATATATTTCTTTTCCAAGTTGCTATGTTTAAACAATAGCATATCATATATATTATTTTCATGAAGTCTATTGTAAAATTTTAAAGGATATTCTTTTCATGAAGTGTATTGTAAAATTTTAAGGTTTATATATTTTTTTTCAATTTATATATATTTTTTCAAGTTGTTTCAACAATAGCATATCATATATATTCTTTTCAACAATAGCATATCATATATATTCTTTTCATGAAGTCTATGTCTATTGTAAAATTTTAAAATTTATATATTTTTGTCCCAAGTTGCTATGTTTAAACGATAGCATATCATATAAGTTGCTATACGATAGCATATCATATGAGTTGCTATATTTAAACAATAGCATATCATATATATTCTTTTCATGAAGTCTATTGTGTCTATTGTAAAATTTTAAGGTTTATATATTTTTTTTCCCAAGTTGCTATGTTTAAACAATAACATATCATATAAGTTGCTATGTTTATAGCATAGCATATCATATATATTCTTTTCATGAAGTCTATTGTATATATTTAAACAATAGCAATCATATATACTCATAGCATATCATATATATTCATAGCATATCATATATATTCTGTTCTATGAAGTCTATGTAAAATTTTAAGGTTTATATATGCAATCATATATACTCATAGCATATCATATATATTCATAGCATATCATATATATTCTGTTCTTTTCATGAAGTCTATGTAAAATTTTAAGGTTTATATATTTTTTATAAAATTTTAAGGTTTATATATTTTTTGTAAAATTTTAAAATCATTTGTTTTTTATTTCTGGAGTCTCAGAGATGAATGTGATGAATATAGGCCATGTGATTGATTCCCAATATGATGAATCACTTAATTTATAATCACTTAATTTATAAACTTGGTAAGAGAAAAAGAATCTACGCTACTTTTGTTTCATTGGCCTGTTTTACCACAACTAGTTAATAATGATTATGCGTGATTGTGTGTTTGAATAGCCAATCTCGCTGTGAGTGTTTTCCTTATAATTCTGCTCAAACACACTTAATTATATTCGTACTGCTCAAACTCACACAATGATATTGGGGAATAAGACATGGTGAGAGCATTGAAACATAGAAATCCTGTTGATTGAAGCCTGGATCAGACATTACATATGTTAAGAATAGAGAAGAAAAAACCAGTTCGCCTTCACCTCTACTTTTG
>MU226401.1:1163836-1178297 GCA_018584345.1 Thuja plicata | reverse complement strand
AGTCTTTCTTTCTTCTTTTGCATTGGCTATTTAATAGTTCACATTTACATAGCACTTTGGTAATGTGTAGGTTTGAAACGTTGTTTCATTTTAGAGTAGTAAGATGTATTGCTTCCAAGTATTCATTGTTGATGAATTCGTGCAAGGTATATCATTCTAGTTTAGAAATCATTATCAATGGTTGTCTAGAGGCATAGTGTTTTGTAAGGGGAGACCAACAATAAAGATTGATGAGAGAGAGTCACACTAGGGTGTGTGGGCAAGTATTTAATAGACTGAGTTTAGTTATTGTGATATTGAGGTAAAGTATTTTATTTGGTTGTTAGTATAAATAACATGTGAATATAAGTAATAGGTCTTATTTGAGCGATATTCGATATTTTCAATTTGGTTTATTGGTTAGTAGACAAAGAAACATGGATATGTTTCTTTTTGAGAGAGTCTCATGTCGATTTGTGCTTCATCAAACCATTCCTTGATTGACGATGATGAATGAAATAATACTTTTGAACTTACAATAAGAGATGATGTTGGGTGGCCATTGATTTCTAGGTGTGGTGTGCTTAAGGACGGATCGTTCATTTTATTTGTTAGACCATCTCAAGGAGCCACCAATAGCTAAGAGAGATGATGCATAGGATCTTGTCACTATTAACTCTCTCCAATGGATCTTGGTCAATGAGGAGTGGTAGGATGGTGATGATGGTATAATGTAACAATTTTTTCAATTTTGACTCTTGTTGTTTGGTACATCAATAATGCTATCACAATATGAAATGAGTGTTGTGAATTAGGTGTCATTGATTTCTTTGATCATTGAGCATCTCACCTAAGGTGTTCTAATTATGTCAGTCGGAAGGAACATGTGACATCATATACATTGAAGACCTAGTATAATATATTGTTTGATATTGTTAGTCATATTATGAAAGTTGTAGTGAAGTGGTCATAGAGTGTGCTACACTTAAGCATGAGTAGGACAAGGCCATCACTATGCTACAAAGCTTACAAATGGGCAAAGATACCATTTATGATTACAGGGATATCCTAGATGCAAGGTTGGACTAGTGGGAGGCTCAAAGGGTGATGTCCACACCTTCAAGTGATACCATGGCTAGCTATTTGACTTAGGAGTTAGATGAGGCATGACCCATACATGGGTCATCTAGATGGAGGTGACCAACATACATGATGAGAGTAGATGACTATGGGGTGTAGCTTCACATGAGAAGTTGAGATCTAGGCTTAAATCAAGGACACATATAACCTTGACTAGTGATAATGAGTAAAATGGAGTAGGGGAAGGATTCCTTAATTTGAAGTTAATTTAGACACGAGTTTGGTATATTTGGACATTATGATCATTGCATGAATGCATATGTTATGGTTTAGACTTTGATTATTTTCATATATTCTAGTTTTTTCTATATGTTTATGGTTCATATGTATTCATGTGTAAGTGAAGAATTATCATAGATAATTAGTACTTGATTTATCTCTAGTAATTAATGAATCTTAATTTACTTTATGATATTATTAAAACATAAGTCAATGAATGTACCATAAATATCATACAATCATCACCACATGAAATACACAAACAATATGCCCTATAATTTACATTAGATTGAATGTAAGACTCTACTTTTATATTTATATATGTCCACTTCTAATCATTTTAAATAAATACAATGTTTATTAATAAATATTTAATGTGTTCATCTCACCCTAAAATGTAAACATAATACTACCTTAAAATCCTCTTTCATCATTATTAAATGATATATCATAATGTTATTTGTGTCCAATAATGACCAAAGATGTGAATAATCATGTAGGAGAGTATTTGGGCTTCTAAGATGGAGATATTTTTTGGTAAGCAATTTTAAAAGAAAGGACTTAACAAGAAAGCAATTTAAAGATGTAGCACGGAAAATTGTGTTTCTTTTAAACTTCTAGTGAAGATAAATAGAATGATGAATATATTTTGTAAACTTTGAGATAAAGACATACACAATAGTTTATTAGAGAAAAGTATTGACAATGTAAACATAAACATAAAATTTTGATGTCAACATCTTGACTAAAATAGTAGAATTTCGCTAATGATTGTGTAAGAACTTCAACGAGCAAGGGATAGCAATTGTTGAGGATTCAACCTGGGTCACCTTTAGGTGGAAGCTAGATAACTTAATCAAACTAGATGAGAATGGAGCTATGGTATATAAAATTTTCATTATATAATATATATTTTAATTAACTTTTAACTTTCTCCAACCAATTTTTCCATCACAAATCTTTCCATCTCTAGCCAATTTTTTCTTTACAAATCTTTTCTTACAATCTATGATATATATCTATCTTTCCTCAACCCAATTTTAATGACCACCACCTTTAGTGAGATTCATTTATAACTAGGTAGTATTGTTGGTCGTGTAACTGTTCCTTTTCAATTTTCTTTTCTAACCACATGCGATGTTGCGGTCTTTCATCGTTTCCTAATTATCGGCCATGTTTCCCTCTTCACAAGTGGTTGCGGAGTGACAAGATTTTAACATTTCCCGATTGTCCAAAATATTTAAGTTAAACAAGATGCTTCGTCGTAGGTTATAGGAAGTTTGCAAGCCCTGGCCGGTAGTTATGAGTTTATAATTTTAAGCATTTGAACGATTGGTGGGTCCTTGACCTTAGTATAACTCTGCATAGGACCCTTCCTTGCCACGTCAATCCTTGTTCTTTTTTACATACAGGTTTGTACAAGTTGTACACTTTTTTCAAGAGGAGTTATGGATTTTCATTAAATGCATGTCTCGTCAAGCCAATATGTTATTGGGGTGGCAGGCTTTTAAGTGTTTATTTCAATATCCTCAAATATGTTATTCACTGTGAAAGCTTCATTTCTAAAAATGCAATCTATGATTCATAATCATCTTTCTAGAGTGAAGGATATTGAGATGGAGCAAGGAGATTTATGTGGTTTTTTGGGAAGCTTCGAAAGTGAAGACATAAGCCTATGGCAAAAATAACTCCTTCAAAGCGGTCTGATACATGCAAGAATCTTTCCTTCTGCCATTCTTTGTCTAGAATTGGTGGTAGCTTGTGCAAAGTTTTACAACCCTAACACAAGGGATATCCGGATAGCTGAAGGAAAGTTTATTGTAAAAATCAAATCTAAAAGCATTGCTCAAGCTTTGTGCATTCCTCCTAGAAAAAAAAAAGGAGAAACTGTTTGTGGAGACTAGGTATGAATATTTCAGAGCACACAAATGTTTTTGCCACTGTAGTATATCACAATCTTGGTTGAAGACAGAAAAAAGAGGTAAGTCTCAGTTACCTAGTAAATTGAAGAAATTTCATTTCAAGGGCCCAATTGCAGAAGTAATTACATTATTGCATAGGGTAGTGGGTAACTCTAGTTCTGATGGTTTTGAATTCTAGATGTGTAAGTTTATTTTAGTTATCTATGGAAAACAAGAGTTAATAGATTGAGCCAGACTCATGATTTATCATTTAAATAAATAATTGAGAGAATTCTCAAGTAATTTAGCTTTCAATTTATATTCCTTGTTGGTATATGTCCTTTCCTATCATCGAGACTCTTGGGATGGCTTGATAACTCAACAACTCCATTATGCATGTGTACCTATATATAAACAATTCCCTCAACTTACTGTGAGGGTGGGCATGCAAAATTATATCTGGGTGAATGATGCTTTTCTTATGAAATTAGTCAGAGAATTGGAAGGAAATCTGAATATGAGGATATCTCAAGAAGAATGTAATTTTGTCTTAGGGTTTGGGAGTATCTATGCACAATTAAGAAAAATCACATATCTAAGGATATGAAGTTTTGAAAAAGGGCCTTTGATACTCCCTTGATACCCTTCTGATTTCCTGGTGTTTTTGGAAACATGTCGACAGATAGCCGTCATTAATGTTAAATACCTTGCTATGGGAAAAGGGGATTTTTCTTTCCTTGTGTCTATGTCATATTATTCTTGTAGGTCCTCAATTTCCGCAAAAGGGGTTGAGAAAATGATTGGAAATTATAAGCTGTAGACTCTATCGGAGAGGGCCAATTTTGATAGTAAAGGGTTTGAAAAGAAAAATCTGCAGGGAGCTTGGAACTATGTGCACAAACTCACTTTGAAGGTTTTATGGGAGGATTGTATTGATGAGGCAGAGATATTCAAAAGAATTTTCATGATCTACATAATCTACAACATATTTAATCCTTCATGGTTAATATGAATTTTCCTGCTAAAGTTCAATAAGATTAGGTCCTTATTGACCTAGAGTATCATCAATTGGAAAAAAATAATCTTCCTCAATTGGACTAGAATAGAGAAGAGGATCTTGACCTGGCAGCTAAGACAATCCCATTATTAAAAAGGATAGCTAATTGGCTAGAAGGGAAATGGAAGGAAAAAGGTACATCTTCCAGTGGTGGAAAGTCAACAGCTCCTCAATTCCAAAGAAGAACCTCTTTTGTTACCATTGTATCTAGTGTGAATGTAATTGTTGATTCCATAAAACAAAATGCACAAAGAAACAGAGATGGAGAACAACCTTATCAAAGTTGGGCTAAATTAAAAAGTGTATGTGAATTAGATGAGGGTGGCACTACTGCCAAATATAAAGAGGTTGAAGAGGACACTAAATAACTATACCAAAAGATTATGTAGGATAGTTCCCTTGCCTCAATTATAGACTTAGATTCCTTTCCCACCCAGGATACTTATGTGACTCCTACACCAACACCCAATGTCAGAACATAGACAAGTAATGCTGGAAATGCGCAATCAAACCTTACTTCTGCTGATTGCTTAAAACAAGAAATGGAGAAAAAGAGAAGAAGAGAAACCCTAGTCACTAGTGAAGTAGATAGTGTAGCTCTACTTTTCTAGAGTTCTTGAAAGCCTAAGAAGGAAAAAAGGATGTCTCGAATCATTACTGATTCCAATTCTAGGCACAACTACTAGAAATAGCCGAACGTGTCAAGGATATGGGCATGGATGTGATCATGAAAACTGACTTCAGGATCTCTCATGTTGATATGGGTCCCTCTAACCTAGAAATTGAAGCATATCACACTACTTTCCACCTAAAAGCATTGAAAAAAGGGCTAAGGATTTGAAAAAGAAGAATTATGAGCTACAAGATCAATTATCTCAAGTGCAACCTCTCAAGGACTTCATGACTACAGTATTTAACTCAATTAGGGGAGATTCTTCTAGTTCCGGCCAAGCCATCTTTGATGCGGATATCTTGGACCAATTTAAGGGGAGTATGGGAAAAATGAAAGCCTAGTTGGCCAAATGGATGGAGGAGTTACGAAGTCAAGGTTTGGAATATTTGGGTACCCTCAGGGGTTTGTACATTGATATTACAAACAAGATGAAAGCACTGATTCGGGAATTACAGAAAATGAGAGATGAAAAGAACAATACATATGTCTTAGCAAGGATGATAAAAAATATACATGAATTGAAACCAACAGCCTTGGAGACTAAAAACATAGTCAATAATCCTAAGGAGATTGAAGTTTCTTTGTTGTACTTAGTGGATTAGAAACTTTCATTGTACAAATATTACACTTATAGTTACCTTGATAAGATCCTCGAAAAACACTTCAAAGATTTGATTGATATTAAGGGTGATTTCAGTACCTTGGATGTGGACTTAACTATTGAAATTTAGGTAAACGTTAAAGAATATGGGGAAATCAATAAACAATATGAAGAACTATTGTCTAAAGAAATAGAGGACATCTAGGAGTATAGTGAAAAAATCTCTGATAAGTTGAGTAATTTATACACCATCCTGAAGTCCCTTAAGGCCGATATTTCAAAAATTCCTTAGGAAACCAGGTTTGCAGAATTTTTTTTGGCTAAATGGAGAATCAAACTACAAGTAACCACCATCCCTGGTGATGGTAGGATAATGACATATGTCAATAGGTACCGAGAATATCGCCAGAAAATTAAAGGATTGGAAGCGGAAAATAATATTGAAGAGTTCTAGGAGGTGAGCGTCCAAAGGTCAGAAGTGGAAGAGGCGTATACTCTATTGTGAGTTTATTTTCTAAAAGATTGTTATTTTTCAAAAGACTTTATTTTAATCAGTTTTAAAGACTTGGCAAGAAACTGTCCTCGAGAACCATTATATTTGGTAGTTTAAATAGTAGTATGTTTAGATTTTCAAGATCTTTTGGGTGAACTTTGATTGACTCTTAATATAAAAAACACTGCAAGTTTTATTTCTTAGTTAGATGTTTTTGTTTGTTAGAAGTTTTAATTCAAGTTATTATACTGGACTTATGCATATTTGATCTTTGAATAATAATGTGTGAATGCTTTAGTATGAAAGGATGTTAGTAAATGAATGAGTTGAAGCTTCTAGTTTTCTCTTATTTTAGATGATTGGAGGTCATAATTTTGAATGAGATCTTATGGAATGTTGTAGACATTGTTAGTATTTTAAATTTTTTGCATTTGTGAAGTTACCGCCTTATTAGCTTTCTGGTTAAAAGTTCGCCTTTGATTTCTTTCTAGTCAAAAGTGATATTTAAGTTCAAAGTTCATTTTCAAATCATATGAAGGTAGTTGTAACCTTTTAAAATAAGAAGAGAATCGATCAATTATAGTTTCCTTGAGGTTGATTCAATTGTGGTTTTGTTTTTCACCTCTGTGGCTGTGAGAAAATAGAGCTAGGTGATAAATATGTTAACCAAAAAGTATAAATTTATATTTAGAGAAATTTCTATAGAAAATTTGGAGAGATATTATTTATACATGTACATAAGAAAAAATAAAATAGGGTATATGCAAGGGAATTTTCCACCTTTTCCTATTGCACAATCGAAAAGAAGGTGACCCAATAGGCTCAAGTAGGACTTAAGCACTAAGTGAGTGGAACGATCCTTCACTGTTATGATTAAGAATGAAATGGATTTTGGGAATGATCTAATGGTGTGAGATGGATGAATAAAAATGAACTAAAGTAAGCAATTTTGAGAAAATACAGAATGAAAAAAATAGATAGGAACCTGCAATTACGAGAAATAGAAAGCCAGGAGTTGTACTGACTTGTACACCAAATATGAAGCTATTTTGACAAGAACAGAACTCCATGGAAATTTTTTTCCTGGGAACAAGAATCTTGGGGCATTTTGTTCCCAAGAAATCTATTTAGAATCTTGACAGACAGTCCCACAGATCCGGATCTTTCAGGAAAACTTCCAATAGCTGTGTCGCCTACACCTACATACAAAAAAATAGGGAAAAGGTTATGTTAAAAACCCTTGTATATGAATCAACCTTGAAAATTAAAAAAGATTTTATAAAGGAAAGTAAATAATAAAGGTAAATGTTAGATCTACATTTCCAATACCTTCATGAATGGATATTGAGATCACCCATGTACTCATGAAGATGATTTAAATGTTGCTTGAATTGTAGTTGTTAGCCTTGGAATGTAGAAAGGAATCAAGGATGCCTTCACAAATTCATGCATCTATGAATGCCACTCTGATATCTTCAATGTCATTATGCTTGATGTAACTCTTACTATGAAATAATGGATGAGAATGGACAAGGGATCTTCTTTCTTTCTTGAGAACTCCTCTACTAGGCCATCATGGGAGAGATGCTTTCTTCAATGAATAATATTTCTTTCAAATTGCCTTGGATGCTTGGAGAGAGACTATATTTGGATGCTTGCCTTCACATCTTGAATTTACTTGATTGATTGAATTCTTGAATGCAAAATATTGGTTATGATTTCTTGTGGACCCTTGTTGTGTCTACCAAAATAAGGAGAGATAGGGTTTTAGGGTAAGTGCACAAAGATGGGGGACCAAAAAGATGGCACACTTATTTTTTGGGTCCCCCAAAATGAATAGGGTGTATGTTGTATAGGGCGCACACCCTATGGATTGGAATTCCCAAGCCTTAGGCTTGGGCATTGCAAGCCATAGGATGTGCTCCCTATTAAAAAGTAAATATATAAAAAAATAGAAAGTTCAAAACCCCTTTTTTAATTTTAGCAACGAGCCAAGGAAGGTTTTTGAGTTGCAAAATGGTGCACACCCTTTTTGGAGCAATTTTTTTTTTGTGGGTGCATTAGATTGCAACAATGTCTCCACCACGTTAATGAGGTTGAAAAGGTGGATTAAGTAAGTTAATTTACAACTAATGCCTCTTTTTAATTGTAATTTGAGTTTTAAATCAGATTTTGTACTCAAAGCCTCTTTTATTAAAATTTAAGTTTAATTAGGATTTTAAAATAAATTTTGTTTTAATTTTCAGGAAAGAATAGTCTCCCTCAACCAAACCCTTCACCATTTCCTCATGAATAATTTAATGAATAAATTAAGGAATAAAATGTACCCCAACCTCCTCCATCAATCCAAAGACCTCCACCTGGAACGCAAGATAATTTTAACCAAATAGAAACTGGAAAAAATTAATTAGAAACTTTGATTGGGAGGTTGAAACAATCTATTGATACAAATCCTTGGAGGGAAACACTTAAAAAATCATAGGAATCAATCTTGACCCACATAGGCTTAGTTAATAGGCAACTTAATCTATGGTCAATCGAATGAGATGAGTAAAAAATAATACTATGCAGATAAATTATCATACCAAGATATTAAAAAGAAAAAAAAAACCAAAGATGACCTTTGTAAGCTCTTTATGGATCCTAGAAAAAATGAAACTCTCAAGTCTAGTAGAAGGAGAATCCCTATCCACTAGTGCAACCACAAAGAAATCAATTTTTTTTGGATAGATGGTGGATGGTTTTTGATAGCCCTCCTTGTAACAATCATGAGGTTACCTTATATTTTTTGAGGAAACTCTGTTGTGAGTTTGTCTTCAAGGAGGTTCCAAATTATTTTGAATTTTTGAAATGTCAGGGTAGAGGGGTGGGATCATCATATGATCACTACAAAAAATCCATATCATTAGCACCTAAAATAGCATACATTTATAGTGTATTTTTTTTTTTCTAAAAATGAGCCTTTGGGTTAGAGAAAAAGTCAGCACCCAACTACCATGACCCTTTGGCGCCGAGTTTTGCACCATCTTTTGCACTATGTTTGCACTAGATGTTGCACCAGAATTTTTTCTTGTTTTGCTTCTGGTATGGCGTCTAAAATAGCTTATTTTTTTCCTTCCAAATTGATGCCAAGTTTTGCTTCCATTATGATGTCCTTTTTTGCCTTGACTTTTGCTTCTAGTTTGGCTTCCAATTTTACTTCTTATGCATTGCTTCCAGGTTTACTTCTGATTTTTCTTCCAAGTTTGCTTCTGATTTTTCTTCTATTTTTAATTCCAATTTGAATCTAGATTTTCTTCCAATTTTGCTTCCTAGATAACGCCAAGTGTTTCTTCAAAGCTTGCTTCTAGTTTTGCTTCTATTGTTGCTTCCTTTTTTCTTCTAAAAATGCTTCTTGTTTTGCTTCCATTTATTAATTTAATATGGTTTATTTCAATTAATTTAGTCATGTATTTAGTGATATTAAGGAATGATGGAATTGAACCACCATCCTCCTACTTGTAAAGAAGGTGCTCTTCCATTGAGCTAGTACCCTTTAAAGAATAAGAGTTTTGTGTAGTTGGAGTCCCTTCGTAATGTAAAACAATAGTAGTTAGAAAAATAAAAGAAGAAATATAAAATTCACCATACAACAAACATTAGAGATGAAAACATTAGTCTATAGCATTAGTATCTTCCTATATGCTCAAAAAACTTCTAGTGAGTGACAAACGCAATTGTCAAGTAGTTGATGGATTTTGACAGAGTTCTTACTTGCACTTTGAAAGAAGAAAGCTTATTAAAATTAGGGTTCTCTAACAAAGGTGCAACAATGATCAAATTAACATTGATGAAGCAAGAATTGTATGTTTCATAGTAAGATATAATGTACATTTTTTCTTTTTAATGTGTCTACAATAGAAAAAGTTTATTTCTCATGTTAAATAGAAACATTGGGCTTGGTTGAATGAGATAATTTCTTTAAAATATAAGAATATATTATTTAGATCTAATTAGTCACCACCAAACCATTTACATCATTGTATCAAGATCATCGTGAATATTCAAATTTACATTATAAATTGTTTCAATATGATATTGCCAAGTTTTAGAATCAACACATTATCGTAGAGATTTGATCAAATGCAATTCAAGTAGCATGTATCAATTAACATGTGAGCACTACAATATTCAAATGAAAATAAATATGTAGCATTGTTACTTTAAATCTAGGGACCACAAGCTCTTCAATATGTAGGATATGTGCTAAATGTGAACAGAAATATAAACAAACAATAGTGAAAGGAGAGTTATCATCAAGAGGGCAACAATTTGAACAAGGAAAACTAGATTATATTTCCAACAAGTTCAGATGCCCTAAATTAGCTTCATGTGCAAATAGAAAATGTTGAGAACTTAAGCAACTGAAGAAGTCATTTGATTGAGGTAAAAAATAAATTTGTTGTTCACCTTCAAACATTAAGGTTGAACAAATAACAAAATATTGCAAAATAAAGCATCTCCATCCATAGCCAAACTCCAAGTCTGTGATAAAAATAAAGAATAGACAATGAAAATAGTATGCATACCTTGTGTTTACAAGAAAAATATACAAGATGTATCTTAAAGGTATAAAGTTTCTCCTTCAAAAAATTTGTTTGTATTTTAGTGACATTAGCTCCAAGCTGCTTGTATTGATCCTATAGATTACAAATTTGTGAATAATTAGACATTAGAAATCAATGTTGATGCAAAAATAATAATTATATTTGACGTCATGTGCAAAAACAATAATATGGTCATTGTATGTAGTTAAAAACCCTTTGTACATGACATGTAAATACATTCAAGATTTTAAAAAAAAAAATACAAAATGGGCAGTAATAATAGCTACAAAAAAGTTCTAATAGTTGCATGAACTGTCAGCTGATAAAATTGAAACTAAGAAGTTACTTTTTTCTTCTGTGGTTGCAGGAACATGTCATAGACAGGGTTCGAATGGTTGCAAGAACAATCACATAACAAAGCTTGAATGGTTGCAAGAACAGTCATAGAACAAAGTTTGAATGGTTGAAAGAATAGTAACACCTATCTATAAAATATACAAGATAAAGACCATAGCTACGAGATGACAAGAAACAACTATAATTATTTCCAAGGAGTAAGCAATGGTTTTAAACTCAAGAACAAGAACATTTCAAGAAGTAGTGCATCATAAATGAGTAGATTTAAAACTCTAAAATTACAACCTCTTTGAAGAAACAAAGGATAATAAAAGAATATCATGGTTCTTTACCAATGAACAAGTTTTTGTAAAGGAAATAACAAATTTTTAAAATGAAGCATGAAAGGTCAATGAACAAAGAGTAAATTTAAAGATTCGAATATCATGTTTTGATGGAAATAATAAGGAGTTTAAAAGAGAATTGGTCTTTCATTCATGAACGTCGTGAAAGTGAAACATATTCATTGAGAAAACAATGACTGCAATATTATAAAATCTATTTTTCTTCCAAAGGAACAACTATGAGAATCAATGACTAGTAACATCATTAATGGATGCATGATTTAGAAAAGAAAATCAGTGCATGTGTAAAGAATAACAAAACTTTGCATGTGATAATTTCTGGGCATGAAAAGAATGTCAAATCTCAATGGAAGAGAGAAAATTCTAGAAAAGAGCGACGAGTCTTCATATTAATAATGGATTCATGCAGAATACACAAAGAACATTCAAATAAATTATGATATGTTTCCAACCATGAATATTAAATGTAAAGACTAAAATTTCAATTACGTATGCCACATAAGCTTTTAACATAATAAGTTGAAAGTCAAAAAAGTCGAAAGACCAAGTCGACATCTCAGTCAATTAATTCCAAAATTTACACCAATGAAGTTCATACAAACGACCATCTTGTCGAAGTACAATGAGTCACAAAAACATAATACGTACAGATACATGCCGACCAACTTGTCGGTTGTCAGAAAGAAATCTAACAAACTAAATGGTTACATCAAAGTTTATTACATTCAGAAGTTTCGACCAGCTTGTCGATCACTAGATAAAATACTACATATAAGAAGTAGAGAGCAAAGAAGAAAATAAACACTAGAAATATCAACTCATCGGGTTCTATCTCCTGAGCCTCAGACTGAGTCCCTTACGCTTCCTTGAGAACAGAGGTGGGGTCTAGGTGCTTTCACCGCTCAACCATGGAGTGGTCAGCTCTGGAAGTGATGAGCTTCCCCGAGGTTCTTCCTGACACGAAAAACACCCTGTCCCTACACGAGAGGCCTAGCTTCTCACTACTGGTAGATTCAGATGGTCTTAGTGCAGCCGTGTAACTTAACCTACAAGCACATATGCCTACAGTAGGTTCTATACAACGGATGTAGCAAGGGGTGAATTTTAACCATGCATAATCAATGAGAACATATGCAGTTTTATACTTTGGCCAAAGTAATTTTTATCCAGGTTTGAAATGGCAGGCAAAACAAATTTTTACCCTCCCTTGATCTCTACATTCGGCACAACTTCCATCCTAGTTGATACAGTCCAGATTTCACATGAAACAGGAAAATAATAGCACCACAGCAACATAATCCAATAAATTTAGCAATTAGCAAGGTGTTTCATTATCCATTCAGTACTATAAAACTAATTCACTGCTGTAAGGTTTCACTCAGTTTCTCTGTTTTTTCGTATACTATGTTTTTTTCTAGTTTTTGAAAAAAGAGAAGAGGCAATGATTTCAGTCAGACAAACAACCGTTAATAAAATAGAACACAACACTCTTCTCTAAACACATATACGATTGCAAGTTTTAGCATTGTTAATGTAACTTGTGTTCCATTAGAAATTTTAAGATCTATATTTCTATTTCACACTGTTATTATCTAGATGCCCACAATCATAGCCCTCTACTTTCATACTCAAAAACAACAGGAAAGTGTTTCTTATAAACAATGTCCCCAGAAATGTTAACCTGAAAATAGAAGGTTTCACTGAAACATTCATTGTATATTTCACTAGATGCCCATATTGGAATTGCCCACAGAGATAATACACTAATCATGAACAAAATATATGAAGAAAAATAGCAGGAGCAACTCATAATGCTGTGCATAGCAAGGAGCAGGGAATTGAGAACAAAAAGGCAGCGCTGAAGAATGACCCGACTCTGAAACTGACTATTCTAAGGTTTCAAATTCTAGCTCTACTTAATTTGTGTTCCCTGAACTTATATTAGTGAGCCCACAAAACCAATGCAGAGATTTATTTAAAGAGCTTTCTGTGACATTTTTTTTCTGACTAATGTTCATGTAATCTAGGGTTTTAATTTGCATAAACAATGGGAGGCAGAGAAGCTGAGAGGGAGAAAAAAGATGTCCAAAGCCCGGGTGTAGAAGCAGCGTTAGCCTTGTTAACATTTTATGGAAGTATTGTTTTTGTAGAAGTCTCCTAAATAGCACAAACGAATCAAACCCAATAAGAGCATTTGGGTATTTAAGCTTTCTATCAGCAAGAAGAAAAACGACTGCAATGTGATCTCATGAAGAAGCAAATACTCAGAAGAATAGCATTTGTCTCAGAAACCTTGAGCAGAGAAACCAAGAAAGGAGTCCAAACCGTGGATAAGATAATCGAATCAACAAAAGTGAACTAACAATACACACAGTACACCACAACTGAACACAGGCTGAGAGAGAAAAATGGGAGCTCAATAGGAGATGTAACAAGACGCTTGGAGTCAAGAAAGTTGTAATCAAAATTTCCAACATTTAAAAGAGAAGAACCTGGTATTACAAATTCGAAAGTTGGGCTGATAACCACGCTGCCACCACAAACGTTCACTATCCTCTTCATCTTTCCAGTTACTCCTCTCGTGCATGTCCAGAAAGAAAAATTCCATCTAGAAGAGTTTTCTCGGCATTATAATGTTAATGGCAAATAACCGTTTCTTGTTTTACTTGTTTCTTGTTTTACTTCCATTGGAAAAGAATGTTAAAGAAAAAGGGTAAAATAAAAGTTCACATATTTAACATAATAAAATAGCCTACTCGACTTCACATTTTTCCATTCAGAAAAAAAATAAAATAAAAACAATGCAGATATTTATTTATTTTTATCCGTGGAACATTTAGCACTCATAGCAAAAAATAATAAATTATCATATAGTGGTGTGTGCATGGCACTACTACATCCGAATCTGACACTAGGTGGGGAGCTAGATCTCTCTCCTCGACCACACCCCTGTCCTCTGACCTACAACCACTCAAACACTCGATAAGAAAACTAACATCAGTAATTCACATGATAAATATATCTCCAAATTTAACTAATCATTTTAAATTTGCAACACATTGCCAATTTCCATCTCATTTAATTAAACAATTACCAATTTCCATAATTACC
>MU226401.1:1137776-1156539 GCA_018584345.1 Thuja plicata | reverse complement strand
CCACAACTGAACACAGGCTGAGAGAGAAAAATGGGAGCTCAACAGGAGATGTAACAAGACGCTTGGAATCAAGAAAGTTGTAATCAAAATTTCCAACATTTAAAAGAGAAGAACCTGGTATTACAAATTCAAAAGTTGGGCTGATAACCACACTGTCACCATAGATGTTCACTATCCTCTTCATCTTTCCATTTACTCCTCTCGTGCATGTCCAGAAAGAAAAAGTCCATCCAGAAGAGTTTTCTCGGCATTATATTGTTAATGGCAAATAACCGTTTCTTGTTTTACTTCCGTTGGAAAAGAATGTTAAAGAAAAAGGGTAAAATAAAAGTTCACATATTTAACATAATAAAATAGCCTACTCGACTTCACATTTTTCCATTCAGAAAAAAATAAAAATAAAAACAATGCAGATATTTATTTATTTTTATCCGTGGAACATTTAGCACTCATAGAAAAAACTAATAAATTATCATATAGTGGTGTGTGCGTGGCACTACTGCATCCGAATCTAACACTAGGTGGGGAACTAGATCTCTCTCCTCGACCACACCCCTGTCCTCCGACCTGCAACCACTCAAACACTCGACAAGAAAACTAACATCAGTAATTCACATGATAAATATATCTCCAAATTTAACTAATCATTTTAAATTTGCAACACATTGCCAATTTCCATCTCATTTAATTAAACAATTACCAATTTCCATAATTACCAAGGCATGTCGATTCATCAAGTCGGCATAAATCGACTTAATGATCCGCATAATAAGGAGGTCGCAAAACCGGTCGTGACAATAAATTAGAAAATAGTGGCATTTCTTGATTTAAATAGAGATTTGTATTTTAGAAATGATCAAATGACAATGATTTTTAATGCTGAAAAGTGGTATGAAATAGAACTTCAAGAATACCAAGCCCATTAATGCAATCACAATCGTGTGACATGAGTAGTAGCGGCTAAAAGAGAAATAAATAGAGAGCTCAGAGATGCGTAATATCCATAGGTACAGTGACAGAGAATTATCAAAGACCATGTATACGAGAGACAATCAAGTGAAAAGAGCATGTGAGTAGGAAAGCAACAGCTTCAAGATAAAAGAATCCTACATGATTGGAACATGCAGTTACAAAACTACTAGTGCATTCTTTGTGGTAGGTACTCTGGTGAACAAAGGTAAGTTGGATCTTATCAAAAAAATGGCAGGAATAAAGACCATAAAGAAATGATTAATCATTTCACTATCATAAGGATTCTAATAGTCATCATGTATGATTGGTGAGAAAGACAAATTTAAATCAAAATACAATTTCATGATCAACTATTGAGATCACTATCACAGTAGGAATTCAAAGAAACTATATTAACATTATTGAATGAACAAAATGGGTTATATACTCAAAATTACATTAAAAAAATAGAATTTAAAACTAAGAAAACAATGAAAGGCCACCACTCATTATACTTATTACATGCAAAGAAAATAAATGCTCACTAATAATAACATTTCTTATACAAGTATTGGCTGCAAAACAAATTGTACATACTTGATTAGCATAATCTCATTGAAATGGGATTTTGTCTGTATTAAGCTACCAAAATAAATTATGAAAATGTTGAAATGATTCACAAAAGATGTAATTACTTAAGATTCACCCTTGGTTTGAAATATTGAATCAAAACAACTTCCATTAATCTACTACTACTTCCTATACTCTAGGAAATCTATTAGTGATGATTTGAAATGTATGTGAAACATTTGAGTCTTCAAAACCTGTGTCTTATTTGATAATAGAGTCATATGTGGCCACTAAAACAAGAAACGAGAAGTTGAAACAAAGGTATGATATACAGTAAACACATATACTTAAAGATCCTTCATCAAATACATAAACATTCATATGCAGCACAAACAAGACCAAATCTTGCATTGATGTAAAATGCTACAACACTTGTGTAATATTTTTTCACAATCACACAGACAAATATGGTTAAGGAATAAATCTCAACAACAAAAATATTTCATACCTTGCTACTCAAAACCCTCCAAAACCTCTACAATTGATTAGGGATATAGATTGCATGCAAGAAGATATAGATCTCTGAAAAATAATATTAAAAGGTCTCACAAAATGGTTCACAAGTAAAGTAAAGGCTCCCCTAGTCATTCATGAAAAGAAAGCTCAAGTATAATAAGAAGAAAATGAGTTTTAGTGTGAAAGTAGGCTTTTGTGTTAAACCAACACCATATTTTACAAGAGATGTTGATACTAAAACAAAACAAAATAAAATCATAAAACCTGCATATTAGAAATAAAATACTAAAATGAAAAAAATTAAAATCATAAAACTATGTAAATCAAGGAATTAATAAATCTTCTATCTAGAATAAAATAGAACAAACAAATCAATTAAAAAAAACTATGAAAAATGAACAAACTTGTTGCCCATAAGCCGGTGAAGCTTAATAATGGCCTGCTCTTCATAACTAAAATTTTTACGTTTAATGTCTGTTATGAGATAATTAATCCAGCTTAGATGACAACTTTTTCAGCACCACAAAAGCCCTGCTGATGGGGAAAATCAGTGATCAAATTGGGCACAAAAGAAAGCAAAAAAATCCGAAATAATTAAAATATGAAGTTTGCGTTTATTGATTTTTTTTTCATTTGTTTCCTTGTTGTTTTTAAATTTAATTGTGTAAAATATTTAGCATCCATATTTAAGATGCATTTTTATCTTATCATTACACTATTAACAGAGATCCAATCAGGAAAAAACATCTACAATGGAGTACTACATTGAAAGACAAGGAACATGTGTGATCAACATTATAAAATCCATAGGTCCACATGATACACGAAATCAATGAAGGGAATGTAAGCTACTAAAACTTTCAAGCCACATTAGATCCATGGACCATAGCAAAGAACAAGAATAGTTAAAGATCAAAGTGCTATGAACCATAATAGATTACAATAAAGTGAGTAGTGAAATCACAAGAACATTTTAAAATGTGTTGCTATAACAAGGATATAGTAATGTTATCATGTCAAAAAGGGTAGTAAAGTGCAATTGAAAACAATGTGATGCAGGGACTTTTGACAGTAATAAATTTTGACTCGGTTATCCATTTTTGTTGAAATTTGACAGGTGGATTCTTCAGGAGAAGGCATTTGGATTTCCTAAGATCTCATTTCAATAGGTGGCCGTTTCAACATGTTTAGGGAGCTAGAAACTTTATTTGGGCCTCCAAAATCAACTTTTAGTGTTTTTTTTTTATAGTTTTTAGAAAGTTTTTTTTTTTTTTAAATCTTCAAAATCATGTTTCCAATTTCAAAGGTTAGTTGGCAATTCATCTTATCTTAGTTTAGGGCAGATTTAGGAAAAAATCAATTTTCTAGAAATTGTTTTAAAAATTACTAAAAATAGCAAAAAATGTTTTTTGTGAAAAACTATAAAAAGGTAATTTTTGGATTTGTAGTTAAATGAGTCTTTTATGTCATTGTAGCAGTAGAGTAGTTGGAAGAAGGAAGAATACTTTGAATTCTAAAATTTTTGTGTCTTTTCTTTCCTTTGATGTTCTATGTTAATGCTTATAAGAATCTGGCTACATCATAATGTAACATTCATATCTCTTGGTAGAAAAGAAGCAATCATCATGGAGAAATAATTGTAATAAGAGAATACCAAATTTTTTATTATGGAGGGTATAACAGATGGTCTATGGTAATAGTCATGAAACCAAAGTAAGTAGGTAGGAAAGAGAAATGAGAAATAAGGGAGGTTCCACCTATAATTTAAACATGACACTAAGTTTATGGAATAATTTTTTTTTTAAATGTTTATAAACAATAATGATAACAATGCGGAAGCAACACAATGAAGTACATGACATACGTGAAATACAACTTATACATAGATAACATTTCTTTAGGGTTCCTTGACGTAGAATTACTTAAAAAAACTAATCTATGATTAACAATAGTAAAGAACTAACATAAAGGTTACATAATCTGAATCCAATAACATACATCTCATAACAAAAGATTACATAAACATCTGATACCAAAGGTATACTACCTAATCAACATCCACTGCACAAGTCACAGGGTATGTAATAATACATAATACACAATACAATGCATCCTCCCAAGGATGATAACCAATATCTACATGTAGTACAATTGTACAAAACAAGTAACTGATCAAGTCTCCAAAAGACTAGGAAGATGAAATTGCAACAAGGAACATCCAAGCATAAAGAAGAATCTGTCAGAATCTTAATGGTAACAAGAATCACTACCACCCAACCACATGGAACCAAAGGTCCACTCCCACCATGCTGAGGAGATAGTAATAGGATCAACACACGGGGTATACAATATGAATGCAAACAAGGTATACATGACCTATACTCAAATGCATAAGAAGTTCTTAGAAGCACTCTAAACCATAACAAGGAACACTAAACAACACCAGAGGTACTGACACACGTAGGATAACCTAAGTTGTATATAGGAAGGTGTCATCATATACGTCTAACCCTTGAGTTATGTCCTAGCAACACCTTAATGGATTCCGGCACCCAAGTGACCATACATGGCATCAATGACCTTTCAAATAGACAATATTACTAATGATGCCCGAACCCGCACCTCGAAAGGGGGAAAGTATCATCTCATCCTCCATCTTAGCCTAAACTAGTTCTCAAGCATGGGTGAGGCATTAATCTTATTAGTTTGATCTAGTACATCCTAATTAGATTAATTATGTTATCAGTTGTTACCACTACTTACAATAAGAAAATCCTAGCAGCCACTTGTGGGCTCTAGTACTTATTGCAAGCCACCTCCTATCATACAACTAGGTTACCTACTCTAGATTCACAAAAGAGTATCATAAGGATAGATCATAAGTAAAAATGCATCATGTACATTTAGGTGCACATAGGTTCTCAATAACCACAAAAACATCCACAGTGTCCTCGCAGGACCAATCAATACATCAGAACCGAACCAGGTTGGGTCTAAGAACATCAGAACTATGACATCATCAAAAACCATGAATTGACCTCACAAAATATACCATGTAGAAAGTACAATCCCAAAACCTCTGGTTTTAAGTCCTAGGGTCATCTAGCCCAACAGATATCTGAAAGCATGATAACATAAGAGAACATTCAATTCATTTAAACACACACCCAAAGCACATCATGGTACAATAATTTCATATTCAGAAGGCATTTAAAATTAAATATAATGTTAACATAGGAATAAACAAATTTATAATTCCTAATCATGCAAATTCATTTACTCACTAAAATTACTATCCAACAATAACTAAATATCCCATATTGATAAATGTTAACATTATCTCTAGATCTATTTATAAACTCTGCATATAAATACATCTAGGGATTAATTACCAATTCTCAGTTATAATTATAAAGTTATTAAATTCCTAGGTGCCCATAAACATCAATATTAATCATTCAATAATATCTCTAATAATTAGTTAACACCATAGGATCTGATGATTAACAATAGTCAATTTATAATAGTGACAAAATAAACCCCCCTGGCTTATAAATTAATAAAAATATTAATTCCCTCTTTTAGAAAAATAATCCCTTTTTAAAAGAAAATCCTCATTTCACCAATTTAACTAATTTAAAACAAATTTAAAAATTACCCATAAACTAATTTAACATTAACTCTAAACTAATTTAAAAATTAATAATAAATTAATTTTGAATTTAATCATAAATCAATTTAAAATTAACTAAATTAATTTAAGGGAGGTTCCACCTATAATTTATTGTTGTTAATAGTCATAAAAGATATCAAAAGATTGGTCACAAGAGTTATGTTGTTTGTTTGGAACAAGTATTTAACAATGCTAAAGAAAGGATTAACAATAGTTTTCATACTGAATCATTTATCAAAAGAGACAATAAATAATGATGGAGCTACATGCAGTGATAAAATTTAATATATCATGCACATATCAAGAAATGAAAGGACTATTATAAGTTGGAGAGGTATCCCAATCAGAAAAAAAACAACAATAATAAATATTTTTGTTGAAAGATGGTAATAGCAGGGTGAAAGTAATCACAGGGACAACAAGAACATTGATTTCAAACATTAATATACTCATATAGTGCTTCAAGAAATAACAGTGCATAAAGAATGCATCAAAATTATTGCAAAAAAAAAGACATGGATGAGTTATTCAAAATCATGTTTTGAATACAGTAAAGGTGGAGGTCAATGTTTTTAGCAAAAGAATCATTGATTTCATATTTAAAAAGGGAACATTAATGATCTAGTTTTCAATAAAGAGGCACAAAATTTGCTATAATGATCCAAGGATACCATTGTATTTATCATAAGGAATACTCCTCGTTAACTGATACTTTAAGCATATCAAACAATATGCAAGACATAGGGAAGATATACCCAGTTTTGTATGTGAATGTATTCATGGTAGGAAAAGCGGTCAATTGGTAAGGGTCAGTAACCTTTATAATGGAAGATGTGTTTTTAAAGAGAAGATTTAATCAAATGAACATCATCATACATAGAGGTCTGAAATATACAATGTCATTATAATCTAATGTGCATGCAACTATGATCTAGATATCATAGTAGAGTATATGAGCAAAGATGATATATTTTAAGCCAAGAAATCATGAAGTGCTAATGATTTTAAATAGTATAGTGGATGTATCGATTAATTGGTTCATATTTCAACCTTGAAATTTTAAATCACGTAGAGCAATTGAAAGGAATAATATATTTTCAAATAAATCACTATATAGGGAGTTCATGAATAACCATGTCAAGCTATACTGGAAAAGTTGTAGCTGGGTTTTCAAATAAATGAAATGTTTAGAACTAGTACTGAAGTTATAAGTCACCAAAAAAGGAACATTCATGGTTCTTAGCATAGTAGCTATATTGCAACAAAATGAATATAGTTTGTCAGGAAATGATAGGGTTCCAGGAATATAAACAATGCTCTAAATTTCAAAGAAGCCCCAATATTGTTTTGACAAATATTGAGTACATCATGTATTGTGTGTAGAAAACACTAACATGAAATACAAAAATAAGAGAAGTCACATTTTATGTGGAAAGAGAGAATGGGTATGGAGAGAATTTACATATGCTTTCATAAAAAACTTAACTCAATACGCAGAGTTGTCATTTTCCATAATATTTTAAGGTGTCATATTTGTTAGGATTATAAGACAAAAATCTAACAGTTACATGCAAATATAACCAATAATGCAAAGGAATAAAACATAGATAAGTAGAACATGAAGACATAAATTTAACGTGGTTCACCTAATCATGGGCTACGTCCACCAAATAGAGAATCCAATATTATTTTTCAGTAATTTCAAATTATTACAACCAGTGATCCCTTGTAGGTCAATATTGTCGCAAATGCTACAATGCTTCTTCACTCTAACCAGCCATAACCCTAACACCATTTTTCTTATAGAAAAACCCTAACCCTAAAACTTGCTTGACATGTCAACCTAGGGAAAAGCTTGATGAGTCAACCTAGGAAAATGGTTGATGAGTCAACCTAAAAAATGTTTGATGAGTTAATAGTACTTACCTGATCAGACTCCAAAAACCAACAATATTAAGGAATGGACAAGGGTTTGATAGATAGGTCGCATATACAACCAAGTTTAAGATCCAAATCTAATTCATATGCTTTTCATTATCTTGTCTTCAAAATGAGTTGCGACATGTACATTACAAGGGAACCCATTGGAAAAAACCTAGATATGCGTATACATAGATTTTTTGAAAAGAAACACAAAGTTACAATAGTAAATTCATAAAGATCTAAAAACCTTCAATCGAATGAATGGGGTTTCTTCCCATTTTCCATTACTTTTGAAATTTTCAGAAAAGAGGAAGGAAATAGGGAAAAATTCAGTTTTTTAGCAGACATAGAGCTACAAATGAAGAAAGCCTCTATGGAGTAACAAAGATTTCAAACCTCAAGAAGACCTTTTACAACTATGTGCCATGAAAAGATACATCATATGTTTCTATCTTTTTTTTTGCATAAAATCCTAATATCCAGCAGATACACAAATTAAATTGATAGTGGAAATGAACTCATATATTTTTTCCATGGTTTCTTGCATAAGATTATTTCTAGAAATCAAATTTTTACTGTAGATAAATAGAACTTGAGCCATTGCACTTGACGCATACATGTAGAAATGGACTGATTCAGTCAGAAAAGATTTAAAATCTCCATACGATGGCTCAAGAAAGCCTCCATATAATGCATGAAAACCTCATCATTGGTGACGACACTAGAGAAACATGAGGCAGAGAAAATGAAAAGTGAGAGAGCTTCAAAATAGAGTTTCATCTTCTTTTTAGGGTTTTGAAAATTGAAATGGTTAGTGAGAGATAAGGCTTTTGCCTTAAACATTGTTTATTAAAATATCTCCAAAAAGTACCTTGTGGGTGTGAATATGAAAAGAAATAATGCCTTAAAAGAGAAAGAAACACTTATAATTGATCTTAAATAATATTTATTAATGAATTAATCTTGATATTTACTTAATATTATTTAAAATTAATATTTATTGAATGACAAGATTTAATTATTTAATAAATATAAATTTTGATAAAATAAGAGTTTTTTTTTCTCTTTTGCATTATTTTAATCATAATTTAATATTAGTTAAGTGGTAATTTAATAAACTACTTGTGATAAATTAGTAAAATACTTGTGACACTACTAATTTAGGCATGGGTGCTAAATTAAGCCCTAATTTGGGCATTACATTAGGCGCTAAGTTAGACACTACTAATTTAGGTTTTAAAGTATGCGCTAAAATAGGTGCTAAACTAGGCACTAATTTTAGCACTAAAATAGGCGCTAAGTTTGGTGCTACTAAAATAGGCACTAAATTAGATGCTAGATTAGACATTAGTAATTTAGGAGCTAACTTAGGTGCTAATTTAGGTGCTAACTTGCGCACTAAAATAGGTGCTAAGTTAGGTACTAATTTAGGCACTAATTTTGGTGCTAAAGTGGGCGCTAATTTAAGCACTAAATTAGATGCTAAATTAGACACCACTAATTTAGGAGCTAACTTGGGAACTAATGTAAGCATTAATTTAGGTGCTAAATAGAACCTATTTTCTTTCGGTGCAAATAATGCCATCCTAGAAAATAGTGCCGACTTTTTTAGAAAATTGGAGAAAAATACATTGGAAAAGTGGGTGAAAGAAAAAAAAAAAAAAAAGGGATAGACCAGGGCACAACGTGACCCTAACATAGTTATGGTTTCCACTAGAAAACCTCATGTCAAGCACATTAGTGTTCCTTCCATTGTAAAGGAACATGTAGAGGTAGACACACTAGGCACGATTTAGTCGAGAGTGAGCATGGTCAATCTTCAAGGGCCCATATTTATCGTTCATGTGGATACCTATGCACGTGGTAATACTGATAGGCAGGGAGCATATGTTTGATTTTGGGTCTTCGCTTGCAGTTGCAAAAACACACACTTCAATGATCCATTAAGTGGTTAGCGGGTTAGAAAAAATGAAATCAAAATATTAAAAACAACATCCTAAGCTAATCGATAGTGGTTCATTGCCTTCTAGTAGGCAGGAGTATGGAATTTTCTCTCAAGTCATCACAAATTTCAGTGACTACACAATGTTCTAAATGAATAATTTTAAAGCTAAATGACTGGTCAAAAATGATTGATTAATCTAAATGCAAATGTAGTTTGTTGTTAATCCAAAGCTAATTAGATAATTTTTAGAGCACCAAATCAAAATGTGAAAGGTTTATTTAATAGCACCAAATAAAAATATGCTCTAAGTTATGATTTTGCATGCTTAAACAAACTAAACAAAGCTAATTAAAATAAGAGCTAAAATGCAAGAATGCTTAAAATATTTGAGAGTAAAATGTAGTATAATATCGATAACAAAAGGTAAGATCCCTGTGAAGGAAGTGAATTTATCTTTTATTGAAAATCTCTGTCGAATCAACAGTCGAGATCAAAATAAAAGAGTGGCTCAGATTCGATTGAAGAAGTACAATCCATGTGTAAAGATGATGATTGATTGAAAGAGTCAGTTGACTGAACTGACTGATCAGTCTTTTGGGAAACTTCCAAAATCATTTTCAGTTAACAACTTTGTTTCCAAAATGATAAATAGTGGAGAATCAGTTAACTGAGTGGAACTAGATTGTTTCCAACTCGATAATTAGTTAACTAGATTTGATGATGTCATATGCATTTTTAATAATTTAAATGATTTTGAATGCACATTTTTTATTATTAATTAATTTAATTCCTTTTTGGGTTTAATTGACAAATTTGTAATTTTATTTAGTTAATATATCAAAATATCAATTAAATAATTAACATAAGGTTTATTTTCCAATGTAATGTGATTTGAGGAATTAATTAATAAATCAAGTAAGATGATTGATTAGGACCTAGGTTTCAGGTCAGATTAGCTTGAAATTGATAGATTGAGAAATTGCATGTTTGATTTAGGACTTAGTGATGACATGTAACTGATTGAATGTTTGAAGATGTTAAGTTGATCATCGAAATGCAGAAGGATAATGCAAGACATTAAATTAGTTAATGGATTGTATTGTCATTGATGTCAGCTTGATATAATCTAATCGGTTATAATAAAAGTGTCAAAGACTTTAGAGAATCAAAGAGATAAATATTATTCTTTTAGTAATGCATAAAAGACAAGAATTCACAATATGACTTCAAACACCGATGGGTAGTTAACACCGAAGGACAAAGATCACCGAAAGACAAGTCATAGTGATGCTCGAGCAAGAACACCGATGAGCATTACCGATGAGAAGAATCACAAGCATAATCGAAGGTCAGAAACATAGTATAAATCGATGGAGAAGCCTGAGGAGAACTGGAGCATTGACCGAAGCTATCAAAGAGTTAAACACAGAAATTAACTTGAGTTTAGAAATGACAAAATATCTAGCTACCAGAGCTAAATATGGAGATAATGTTGGGATTAATGGGAAGTATTTCCTAAGAGGGGAGGGGTGAATCAGTACCTCTAAACCTTTTGTATCCCTTTATCAATTAACCTTAGTAATCAATTTCATATTCATTCAATCTGATTTATACTATATGTTGATGTGAGTTATATCAATTCATAACATTAGCATGGATGTGAAAATTCATAGAAACATTCATGAAAGTAAATTGACACATAACACAAGATATGATATCGCAGAAAACTTCTGTGAGGAAGTAAAAACTGCGGTGGGGATGGCACCCACAAAATCTTCACTATCTGCAGATTGGAAGGGGTCAGTTAAGGCTTACAATTTGATCACTTCTAATGATCTACCCTATTAGGAGTATTAGTGGAGACTTTTTAAATTCTACTCTATTAAGAGATTTAGCAACACTATTGAGTGTGAACTCAGTTAAGAGATTTGATGTTGGATGGTTAAATCGGCCACCTTCCTTGAAAGGATTTTTACACTTTTCTCCACGTGTTAGAATGATAGAAAATTACAAAATGACCTAGTAAATGCAATCTCCTATTGCTAATAGAGATCCTATTTAGTTCACATAAAAATATTATCACCTTAACTGTGATTGAATAATACCTCTGATTCTCTGTATGCTCTGTTCTTGGTTCTTGATAACCAAATTCATCTTTTGTTGTCCCTATTCTTGAAACTCTCAATCTGATCCATAGATGTGCTCATCTAATTCATTCATGTTCTCCTCTCTCTTGACATCATCTATTCATCCATTATTATGAATGATTGCATCATCTATTTATAGATGGATTGACTTCATCGAGTTATGATAAAAACAATGTTAACTTTAAGATCAGGTTTACAACTTATACCTAGATCTCCTAGTATATGTGTTTTAAATTAGTTAGAGTGATTAAAGCACTTACATTCATGTATCTTATCCCTAAAGAAATGTATTTAAAACAATTAAATATCCTATAAATATAATACACATGTTTTATCTGACATGGAAGTCAGATCCACTTTTTGCGGGATGTGACTGACTTTCGGTTCTGTCTGTTGGTCATGCTTGACTATCCTTTGATTTTGTTTTGTTGGTTGCAGTATATTTTTCTTGTCGGTCTGCACTGTAACTTTCATATCAGGTTCCTCTGTCAGGTTCCACTTTGTCTTTCTGTTTTGGATTTTGGTTTACACACTAACTTGTGTCATCAGTTCTCTTTACACTTAGTCATCTTTGGTGATCTCTTAGCATCTGATCTTTGGTTTTCTAATGTCTTGTCTTTCGGTGTAAGCTTACCAAAAGTGTAGTTTACATACTAATGGAAAATTAATGTCATCAATCTCCCCTTTTGACATTAGTATCAAAAATTGATATGTGCAAAATACTAACAAAATGTTAAGTATATACAACATATATAATCCTTAGTCATTTAATGACTCCCCCTATGTATATGCCGGTATATCTATACATAAGATGTATTTCCTTATACATATCATATACATATACATATTTTCCAATTTCCCATCTAAAAGAATGAATGTACATAACATTTTCCCTTTTTTTTTATTTTGTACTCATATCATTTCCCCCTTTATTTGATATTATTGGCAAAGGTCTTTACCTTAGAGCTTATCGAAAATGTGAAGACTTCGTGTCTTCCATCATTTTCTCCCATTTCTCTTTGAGGTTCTCCAAATCAATGTGCTCAAGTGTAATGTTTGAATGCATATCATAGATGTTATCTGCCACAGACATCTCTGGGGTTGAAATCAGTTGCCTTGCTGAACTGATGTGTTGTTGGAGCAGTGTTAGGTTTGGAAAAAGTTGATCTTGGAGCTCAGTTACTTATTCTCTAAAATTTGTCTCTCCCTCCCACAACTATTTCCTTAACCTTTTAATCTCTATTATCTTCTCATAATGTCGTTTAATTGCATTGTCTCCATCGGTGGTTAGGCTTTGTGCACTAGTTGCTAGATCAGTATTCAGCTTTGCAATGTTGTCACTATTCTCCTTAGTGAAATTTTCAATTGTTCTTATCTTTTTAATTAAGGATATAGCTTCAGATATGATTGGATCTAATTTAGATATGAATTTTGATAGCTTTACCTTATTTACTGCCACTTCTTGGCCGATGTTCTTTATGAGCTTCTGTTGGTATTTCATCTTGGCTCTCTCCTTAGTTGCCTTCTTAGAATCAATGTTCTGAGTTGTGATTGCATCAGTGAGGGTATCTAGTTGATCAATTATAGGCTTGGTTTGATCAATATCAACATTGGGTACTATTTGATGTAGAATGTCCCATGTTGTCTCTAGTACCATGGAGTCAGCTTTTCTTACAATGTATTTCTCTGGCATATCTCTGTTAATATGAATTTGGAATAACTGAGAGGGGGGTGAATCAGTTATCCTCAGGTATAGATGTTCCCATATAAAACTTTAAATCAACTTCAACAACTCAAATCTGCTCGGCAACAATAAATAATAAAAGTGTGCAGTTTATTGTACTAATGAAATAAGCTTGCAAAAACTTAACAGTAAAACACAACAATAACGTTCACACATTTTGACACCATGATTTAACATGGAAACCCAATATGGGAAAAACCACCAGTAACATGCTATCAAAATTTTGCTCTTTTGAAGTAATGCCCTATGAGGAGCCAACCCTATTAAAGGTTACAAAATACAATGTCAAATGTGACCTGGTTAAAGGATTTAATCACCCTGTTAGGAGTGGCCTTGTTAGAGAACTTAAAACATTCCAATATGAATGTCACATTGTTCAAAGGATTTATACAATGACTATTAGTTCAACCTGGTTAAAGTATTTGAACTATTACAATGGTTATAAATTAATCAACAGGTGTGATCTAATACATACAACTTACTTTGCAAATCCAAATCTAGTTTTAGCTCTAATGCTAATTCACTGAGTGGCCTCTATTTTCATCTCAAACTTTAGATCTTCTTGGAAATCTGTCAAGCAATCTCTCTCTTCTTCTCTATTCATCCTTCTCTACTAGGTCTTGCCAATCAGTCAATTAACCGTGCAACACTTTGCATTCAACTTCTCCTTACACTTGGATACTCTAACAATAACCACAATAGGTTATATTATACCTCTTCATCTAGGTTAGATAAATCTTTTTCTGGTTAATCAAGATCGCAGATCTTAGGTTGGGTTAGATCCAACGGATCTTTCCATCTTTACATTTAAATTAATTCTCCAATACATTCATTAATTAACCATTGAATCCATGCACTAATAACAGTATCCGATGCATTAAATAAATATGGATCAATCTTAATTAATAATGTATATCCCAATAAAATCAATTATGTCGGCCATAGATCTTGAATCTCATCAATAAAACAAATACTATTGCTCAACTTTTCACTGTCTCCCTCAACATTTCACTAGTGCTCAACATCATCTTTTCTTTGCTCGGCATCACCTTTCACTTTGCTCAGCATCGAATTTTCTTTTCTCGGCATTGACCTTCCAATGAACTGTCAGTGCTAGATAAACAATGTATCACTCAGCCAAAGTGCCAAATGATCAAGTACCCTAGTGTACACTCATAACTCAACCATTTCCTTGGTCTTATTGTTATCCCATTCTTTTCAAATCTTCATCAATCAATGGATAAGGTACTCAAACATACAATAATAGTCTCACCAGTTAAGGTTTGACATCAATGACAAAATAACAATTGTCTACATTGTAGCAATCTTTCTAACAATCTCTCTATATTCCTATAGTGCTTCAATGTCAACTGTAGAGGGGTCACACTTTGGTATTTCAATTATTTCATCTAATGTAGCCTCTAACTTGTTCTTATTTATCTTTTTCTACTTCTTCTGTGACTCAGTAGAATGTAACACCATTGCCAATTTATCGGCCTTTTCTGTTGTGCTTGATGAAGTGACATGTTGTGCTTCTTTCTACTATTTAGCATCAGTTTCAGATAATCGAGCATCTACAGATGTCTCCACATTCACCTTTACATTGTTGGTAACACTCTTGTCAGTTTCCTCAGGAGTACCATCTTTTGGCTTGTCTCCTTCATTGGTGTCATTTGCTTCATCGGTCTTGGTTTCTGCATTCTTGTCTTGAGTCTCTGTATCCTTTTCCTTATCTCCTCTAGTAACCTTATTAGTTTCAGTTACATCTTGAGTATCTCCAATGTCTTTCTAACCATCAGTGTTATCCTTGTTTGGTTCTTCTCCTGCATCCTTTGGAGTATCTTTCTTAGGTGATTTGCTTGAATCTTGCATGATATTGATAGCTTGTATCAATATAGGCATGTTGCCTGGAATTTTCACCTGTGCACTATAAACTGTTGTGTCTTGCTCATCAATTTTGTCCTTTTCAATAGTGACATCTCCATCCTTATTCACTTCCTCTGTTGGTTCATTAGTAATGTCTATAACATTAGTGTCCACAATGTTGTCATTTGTAGTGTCATCCCATGTTTCATCTACAACATCTATAGTTTTTTTGCTTGTATTATCATCTTCTTCTTTATCTAACTGAATGCAAGTGTCATCATGAGTTTCCTTGTTAACCTCTTAGTGTTGAAGGTCTTTGTCTGGACTATCCTCCTCAATAGATCTGTTCATGATTTTGCACCATTTCTTGTGACTTTCTTTTTCAAGCTCTATAAGCTTTCCTTCTAGGAATTTGTATGCTCTCAGCTTTGGTGAGAAATCCTTTTTGTACTTCTCCATCATCTCATCAATTTCAAGCTTCTTTGATTTAGGTGGCATGACAGAAACAAGTACTCTTTCTCTAATTTATTTCTCATTCTTCAATGCAAATGTCCACCTAGATTTAAGTTTGTCCAATAGTTCTCTTGGAATATATGTACCTTCAAATTGTATTGGTACATATTTGAAGTTGTACATTTAAGCAATGATGGCATCCTTAATATTATTTTGATCTTCTTGATCTAGTTTCGGTCATTTTCTAATGCTTGGATGTGTAATAGATCTAGAATTTGCAATATAAACACAAATGTCATCAATAGAGATAGGGTTTTTTACCTTGATACATTCTACTTCAATAGCTTCATCTTTCTTAGTGTCATCTATATCCTCTCGGGTTCTAATGAATTTTCTTCCTTTCTTGTTTTGACCTGTTTTCAGTGTGGGAGATTTCCTCTTGTAAGTCCTCACCTTACATTTCTTCAAAGGTGAAGGAGTGGAATCTTTTGAAATTTGGCTTCTTGTCCTAGAAGCAGTTGTTGTCCTTGGTTTCTTGGATGGTGGAGGAGGTGGAAAATCTGACTCTATTTCCTTAGAGTCATTATTTTCTTCATCTTTACCTACATATACATGTTCTTTGGTTTTTTCCTCTTGTTCAACTTCTTCATCTTGCTCAATTTCTTCTTCAGTTGTTGACAGAATCTTCTTGAGATTCTTCACTTTATTGTCCTTCTTCTTGACTATCTTTTTGACAACTAGCCCTAATTTAATTCTTGTCTTGGCCTCTTCATATGTGTCAAACCTAGGTTGTTTCTTATCTAGTTGTTCATTGATCAAGGCATCAATTGCCTTAGTAGCAAGATCAATGTTTATCTCATACTCAAATAGTTCTAACCATGTTGTCCTTGGTACATCTAGTTTAATGTATGTATTGTCAGTGTCAACCATGAAGCATATCTCATCCTTATATTGTTCAATGATTTTCTCAGGGATTCTTACCCTCTTTTGCATTCAGTTATTGAATACATTGAAGTATGCATCCATCACTGTTTCAAAGTTATCTCCTAGTGTAGCAATGTGCTCACTAATTTTCATGGTGACCGGTTTGGTGCTATCCCATTTAACATCTCCAACTGACGAAAATGTTTCTTGAAAATAAAAGAAGATGCACATTATAAGTGAGCCAAACTTACAAGTGTTTGACTTTGCATTCCTAATGGTCTTTAAGTTGTCCTTAAAATAATTCAAGAGTAGCTCAGACAAGTCTAATTGTGTTCCCTTCTTTACAATTTTGAACGCTATGTTCACTACACCTGATGCTATGTTGCTTAATCTTCTTTCTTGGAATAATTTATAGCCCAAAACACATGCACCAAACTTGATCTCATAATCACTTATTGTTGTGACTTTCAGTCCTCTGCCATCCCATTTGGCTCTAGATATTTACTTGATTTAGGTCTTAGGTGGTTTCTTTAGTACCTTAACTTTATTGATTATGGGGTAACCAGTAACCATATGGATGACATCTCGGGTTATTGCCTTCAGTTCATCCAACCATAACTTTTTGTTATGCATTCTTCTCAGTACTAAGAAAATCCATTCAGTTTTGAAGACCTTCAAAAACATTAGGGCATTGGTGAGCCCTTTCACCTCAATGTGTTTGTGTTCTTCCTTGAGTGTTCCATCGTCATTGTATAGCTTTTTTTAGGCTTCTTCAACCTCTGAAACTTCCTATTTATGCTATCTTGCAATGTATGAAAGATCAAACATCTTCAACCAATAAAACCCTAGCTCGGATGCATGAAAATGCACCAACATCATCAGGCTGTGAGGCAACCTTTGGATGGATCTTATAGTTGGGTTCCTCACATGTTGTATTCTTGATGAGCTTGAACTCATGTTTCTTTGCATTCTTGGATTTCACAGTTTGTGAAGTTGAGGCCATTTTCAAAAATTTAGGGCTTCTACATATTGCATAAAAACAAATTTGTCGGTCTTGAAGAACTTACTATTTGTGTTAGCAAATATTCTTGAACTTGTTTAGAGTGTACGTGGTCAAGTCGTGATTTCTCTATAGCTTGGTTGCTTTCTTCTCTAAAATTGCCTTTGGTCTCTCTACTCTGGGTGTCGTGTGTAACACCCCAAAATTGGTATCTTACAACCCTAACCAATTTTGTCACATTTTTCACTCCTTTAGATCATCAAAGTCCTATATTACTAGGCAATTCTTAGTTTTAACTGACTCTACTCGACTTAAGTGTCAAATGCAGAAAATCCTAAATTTGCATTAATCATACATCATATTTAATTCCTAAATACCTATTTGGCTAAACAAACCATATGATCAGATTAATTTAATTAATAAATTCCTAGCACTTTAATTAAATTAAAATTCACCCTCTTTAGCTAAGACACGTAAAAAGGAATTAAATGATATTTAATTGTTAAATAAATATCCTCATTTTCAATAATTGAATTTAATTATTTAGATAATTGAGAAAAAATCAATTATGAGGTCATATTATTTAATTAATTGGATAATCTCTCAAAAGTCTTTCTTCTATTCAGAATTGGAAACTTCTCTTTAATTATGCTTTAAAGAGAGATAAAACAGATAAATCAAATAAAATAATTAAATCAAAGAAAGAAAACAGCTAAAGAAGAAAGAAAAAAAAATTATTGTATTCTTTTGAATAAAGCTTTGTAATTTAAACTAGCTTTTCTATCTGTTTTATTTCAAAGATGAAAGTTTCTATTCTGATCATCTCTGATTCTATAAAAGAACTCTCATTCTTCATTCAAAACCCCCACTCATTTTTCATGCATTGTTAGAATAATGATTTATTGTCACACTTCTTGATAATCCCATATAGAATAATTTCATTATTGCAATAGATTACTTTCAATTTCTAGAATAATTGCATTGAAATCATGTCTTAGATTAATCTCACATCTTTCATTTCTTAGAATAATCTTGCATTGTATTGCATTCA
>MU226401.1:1105480-1137726 GCA_018584345.1 Thuja plicata | reverse complement strand
AAATCATGTCTTAGATTAATCTCACATCTTTCATTTCTTAGAATAATCTTGCATTGTATTGCATTCATGGAGAAAAATCCTTCATTCCTAGATTGGTCTATGGTTGTGAGACTCTCGTTCTGAGAGCAATTTCGAAAACCCCATCTGGATAGAAGGAAATAGGTTGAATCATGCAGGCAGACAGGATTAATAATCTCATATTCAGTCTTGTGTGTACCTTGTGAAGAAGGACTATGTTGAAGTTTATGGTGAGTTAACAAGGCCAAATTTACCACATACATTTCTAGTGCCCACCCTGGGGCTGGTACATTCTAATTTGGCCTTATTTCATTTCATTTTTTTCATTTTTTTTTATTATGTCCGTACTTTTGTACAAGTTCTATTCTAACTTCGCACGCACTTTCTGTACGTCTTGCGTGAACTTTCTAGTTCTTCGCATGGCTTGCAGCACTGCTTTGCATGATTTAGCATACTTTATCGTGTGAAATAACATTCTAGAGCTTTCAGTTTGATATTTTATTGCCTCAATTTTCTAACCACCTGCTATTTTCTGACATCTGTGCTTCACTGATTTTATCTTTTGAAAAAACTTAACAATGGTTTGTAGGATGCTGAGATAAAGAAAAGCCATCATAAACTTATGACATGTTTATTTCAGGACGCTGATATGAAGAAAGGCATTACAAACTACTAATGGGTTTATTGCAAGATGTTTGTCGAAGACCTTGCGTGTTTTTACAACTTCTTATATCTATTTTTAGTAGTTAAAACACACTTCGGTTGGTGCTTAAATTGGATCATTGTCTTGCGTGATTGAAGTGTTTTTTAGATTATAACCCTAAGAACTACATGAATGTATCCTCTCCCCTTGCCTTTATGGATCTTGGGTGTAAGATAAATTCATGTAATTCTTCTAGAGTAGCTACCTCCTGAGAGCTTTAGCAGAGCCGGTGAGAGTAGATGCCCAACCGGTAACATGCTAAATCCAAGCCCTTCCAAACCAGTATACAAAAAATGATATTGTGATTAATGTCACAATAGATAGGTGTGAATTTGTTGTTGAACCAAAATCTCCTCTAGTTTCCTAGTGGTGTGTTAAAGTCCCGACATCGTTAAGGTGAAAGCCTTGCTTTGAAAGGATTGGGAGAGCCCCCTTAATTGGGAAAATGACTTGATCACAACCACCTGAACAGATGACCTTACTACAAGCTATTGTTCTAGTTTTCCAAAAACCCTCTATCTTTTGGCCCGGAAGGTTAGAGATCAACTAAGACGCCCAAAATTTTTACGGCTTTTAGTAGAGATAATAGCCTTTGGGAAGAAATTCATTTGGGGTTCAGAGCTTGGTATGCCTGAGAAGTGAGTGCATATGTAAGGAGGAGCCCGTGCTTCCAAGCTTCTAAGTTGTCCGCTAAGAGTAAGCATAGATGAACTTTAGTTCAAGTGGGGATTCAACATATATTGTCCTGGCTATCCTAGGATTGTGATGTTCTTGTTCTAGTACTACAAATATTCTATTTAATATATTTTGCGTGGGTGTATCATTTGAACAATTGAAACTATCGTCAAAACACACAAACTATCAATCTTGAACATGTCCAAAACAATCTATAACTTGAACTATCTGTCAGAAAATAGCATGATCTAATCTTGGGAAATGCAAACTAGTCTTAACAGTCTGATTTTGTAAACATCCTTTTTTCAATATTTGCATAGTTTTGCGCGATATTTCCCAATCTTTGTGTGCTTCACTACAAATCTTTGCATGATATGAAATACACTATCGCGTGACATTTGGAAACAATGCCATTATTCTGTCACTTTTTTATTCTGTCAAACTGGTGTCATTCTTCACACGAAAACTATGAATTTTCATGCGAGTCAGTGAGAAACTTCGTGCGACAAAGCATTTATTCATGCAAAACTGGAGTCTTTTGTCCAAAATAGTGAGCTAAAATATGTTAGCCAGGTGTACTTCTATCAAATCTGGTCTCTAATATGGGTCTATTTTTCTGCCATCCATCTTCACACAGTTTGAAACTTGGTTTCTTGGGTTGAGAACTACATGATTCTTACTTAAACTGGTCTTGTCTCATGTCTTTTTGATCTCTTTCATCTGTGTCATCATGCCTTGTCTCGCAATAGTCATATCTTGGGTGTTCTAGCTTCATCTCCAATGATTTGCACCAAGGATACTTCACCTTTTGGCACATTCTATGCAATTACTTTGAGACAGTTTCAAGTTTGGTCCTAGTTCACATTTCCTTGTTTAAACTTTGTCTATGACTGTCACAACTCGAAGTGGAAAAACATTTCCTTCAATCAATCAAGATGAATCTGTACTTTCCACACCATTACCGGCTACATCTAGTGAGGAATCATCTCGATCTCCTTCCCCGGTACATCAACCTTACAATAAACGGTCATTTCCAGTGGATCTTAGTAGGGTTCGAAATCCTTTGTTCCAAGAAGACCCATATTCAGAGAGCACTCAATCTTTTCATACCGAATATTTACACCTGGAATCCTTGCATTTTGGCAAGATGGTAGATCATAACCAATCAGGTGGTGAGGTTAGCAGAACTGAATTCTTTATAAATTGGGGTAAGTCCCATTTTGAAGACCCCCCTAACAATGTAGAAGTATAAATCACTCCAGAAGAGATTGCACAAGCTTGTGCTAACAAATATTTATGTAGAATGATGGGATTCCTCCTAGCTGAGGAGAAAGAGAAATACATTCTTGAGCTAGCCAATCAAGGGGCTAAGTTACCTTCTAATTATGCTGTAGAAACACTTGTTGAGAAAGAGGAAGAAACTGAAAATTCCCGCTTGCGAAAAGAAATGCAAACCATGCAAGAGAAAGTTTCTCAACTCTTTAAAGAGAAAGAAAAACCTACTACTCAATTCACATTGGATAGCATTTTTCCATTCCCATTTGATAAGAGTCTATGCATGCCTCCTTTTCCCAAAGGAGTTGAACTTCCTAAATATGACAAATACTTGGGTATATCTTACCCTCAAGACCATTTGAGAGAATTTGGCACTCTCTCCATGGAATTCATATATGATACAACCTATCTCATGCATCTTTTCCCACATAGTCTGGGAGGGTCAGCTATGGAATGGTTCTCTAGACTACCAACTGGCATCAAAACTTTTGACGAAATTGCCAATTTATTTCTACAACACTATTCTCACAACATCCAACATCCAGTTCATATCCGAGATCTTTGCAACTTGAAAAAAAATCATGGGGAATCCTTCCTGGTATTTCTCCAAAGATGGAGACAACTCTATACATGATATTCTTGCAAGACACCTAAATCTGAAAAGTTGGATATCTTTCTTGATAATCTTCTCCCCAACTTTGGGTATCAAGTATAGATACAAGGTCCTCTAACCTTTGATGACATGATTAAACAAGCTATCAAAATCGAGACATTTATGATCAAGAAAGGAGAATTGACCTTACACAAGGAAAATAAACAAGGGTATTCCTCCTCAAGCAAAGATAAATCTAAATTTCCCAACAAGAACCAAAATTTTGTGAATGATGGAGTTGTAGACAATGTGACTCCTAAGCCTTCCAAGGTTGCCTTTAATTTCACTACCACAATGCAAGCGACCAAAGCCACTAAGCAGGCTGTGACAGAATCCAAACCGAGTACTTCATAATTTTCTAGACCTGAACCTTGGGCTCCTAGGCCCAAGCATGAATTTACTCCTTTAGGAGAACCTCTTGAAGTGGTTTACAAGACTCTTATAGACAACAATTTACTCAATCCATTGGATAATTCATGACCTTATGATCTGTAACCAAGACCCTCTTGGTGGAATGAATCTGCTTATTGTGATTTTCACCAAAACAAAGGTCATAAAATGGCTACTTGTCTTAAATTGTAGCATAAAATCTAGGATCTCATTGATAGTGAGGTTATTGTTGTAGGAGGTCACAACAAAAATTTTGATCACCAAGCTTTCAAGGACCCATTTCCTCCTCATGGAAAAGGTGAATCATCTAAAAGAAAAAATACTAATGCTAAGGTCAACTATACATACACCAATAACAAAAATGTCATTAATATGGTTGAACCTGTTGATGTTGAATATTGTAATGTCATCATTCTCAAGGGAAAGGAAGATACTCCCAAGTCTAAAAAACCTTTCACTTTGCGAGGGTCTACACCTCCATCTTCTAAACAAGAATAGTCTCAAGTTAGCGCTAATGTTGTTACTCGATCTCGCGCTAAAATCATTCTCAAAGGCCCTGAGCCTTCTATATCTACATCAACTCAACCTTCAAACAAAGCTAAGGTTGACTATGCTAATAAGAATCCAAAAGTGGGTTCCTCATCTAATGCTGCCAATTACAACATTCTCAATCAATTACAACGTACTAATGCTCAGATAACTATTTTTGAGCTCCTCAAAATCTCCCCTGCTCATAGAAAAATCTTGGACAAAGCCCTCATCGAGGCAAATGTCCCAAAAGATCTTGATCTCGACCGGTTTCAATCCATGGTAGGTCACTTGACCTCCTCACATTACTTTTCTTTCTCTGAGGAAGATGACCATTCTTTGAGTCACTTGCATAATAACCCTCTGCACATTGAAGTCATGATTGGTCCAAAGCGTGTTTGTCATGTTCTCATAGATAACGGAGCTGGCCCAAATATTTTCTCTACTAGTTTCCTTATTGAGTTAAGCTATGGTGAAGATTGCATTGATTCTCACAAAAAGATTACCACTAAAGCCTATGATGAGAAAGAACGTAAATCCAAGGGGCTAGTTGTGTTTCCAATTAGAGTTGGTCCTGTTGAACGAGATGTCATATGCCAAGTGCTTGACATTCCTTTGGCATACAATATTCTATTAGGAAGGACATGGATCCATGAAATGTAGGTTGTCCCTTCCACATACCACCAATGCATTAAATTCCCATTCCAAGGATCTAAAGTGACTATACCTGCTAATACACGCTATGATTGCAATGCCCTCACAAAATCTGATGACATCTTTGTGCCTACCAACAGAGAATCTATTAAACTCCCTGAGAATAAATTAAAAGAAATGGAAAAGAGTTTGACACTCAAAGAAACTAATATGAGAGGATATCAGATTGAACCTGTGCTATCTATTACATCTTTTCCTTTGTTCCATTCTCTTTTGGGAGACCTTCTGAAAGCACTAAACCTTCTACAGCTCCTCCTCCAACAAAGTATGGTGGTACTTTTGTACAAGTCACAGTACCATTAGAAGAAGAAGCTGAAAACAAAGCTATCAAAGCTTGGATCTATAAAGGAGAAGACAATTCTGAACAAACTCCTCCTTATGACATAAAACCTGAGCAATATGGCAAAGGTTTATCTATTATGCAACATTTTGGCTATAAAGGAAATGGTCCCATAAGTGCAAATCATAAGGGATTGATTGCACCACTTGAAGCTATTGGTTGCAGAACACATGACTCTATAGGTATACGCTTCCAGAAACTCACATTTCAACTGGGAATAAATAAGTTTGTACCTCAAGAAGATAAGAAACCAACACTTGAAGAAACACCTAAGCCTGCAGAACCTGAAGATAGCTCTGATGAGGATACTTTTCCTTATCCTATTCCTCTAGACCTGGTGGCATTCTTTGTTGAGCCAGATAAATTTGTATAGTAGACACTGACAGTGATTTTGATACTACCACTTCACTTGCTCCATTAACTTATGAGGAGTGGAAAAACATATATACTCTGAACCCTAGTCATCAGGGTGATTTATACATACCACCACAATTTCAAGAACAGTTTAACCAGGAATTCTAGTCACTTGTCATTACACAAGAGGCAGCTGATGTTACAAACACTAATGAGGTACCTAGGTCAAAAGGTGCTCATCTGACCATAGCAGAGGTTCTAGGTAGAACCCATCCCAACTAGGGACAAAGGGTTAATTTCACTCATGTTCTTGACATGACACCTAATGATGAAATGAACTCTCATGAATATGAGTTTGACAACTTGTCATATGTCACTTCTGACAGAGATACAAATATAGATAATGCATATGAAAACCTTCTCAAAGTAGGTGAATGGTCTAGTGTAGGGTCACATGAGTCTGACCCCCTAGATGTTAACATGTCATCTACTACAGTCACTAGGAATCAAATGAATTCGAATATACCTCTGGATGAGATCGCTTTAGGTCTCAACTTACTTGTCCATGCCTTTGATGATTATATCATGAACACACTTGAACCTTTCACTCCTCTTTCACTTTTCCATGCTAAGCTTATAGACTGGAACTCTACCTCCCCATCTAATGAAGTCCTTATGTTCTAGAATGATTACACTCTTGCCTGTTACCTACACACTGTCGAACCTATAACGTCTCGCACTAGCGAAGCAGGTGTTAACATGACTGAGGCTGACATCAAGTATCTTAGTAACAAAATAAAAAGAAGAAAAAATAGGCGCTCTGATGGTGAAAACCATATTCTGGTAGTATTAGAGCCTAAAATAGTCAAAATAAAAGACGTATCCAAGGGTGAAAACCTCTCTAAGGTGCCTGAGGATGAGATACTTGATGCACTTCCAAGTCATTTTTAGGAAAGATCATCTGTGCTTATTGAACCAACTCAACCTATCAAATTGGGTATAGAGGTAGAACCTCAGATTATTCACTTGGTACAATCACTATTAGAGGTAAAAAGAGAGGAATTCACTACATTCTTCAAAAGAAAAAAGATAAACTTTGCATGGAAATATTCAGATATGCTGGGGTTAGACCCTAATCTAATCATGCACCATTTGTCCATTGCACCAGGTGTTAAGCTTGTCAAGCAGAAGCTTCGCAAAATGCATCCAAATGTAGCTCTACTTGTCAAAGCTAAATTAGAGAAACTTATAAAGGCAGTGTTTATCAGAGTAATTGATTACACATAGTGGATCTCTAATATTGTTCCAGTATCAAAACATGATAAATCTATATGAGTCTGCACAGACTTCAAAGACTTGAATTTGGCATGTCCTAAGGATGATTTTCCATTTCCTAATATTGATATGATCATAGATATGACAGCTGGGTATGAAATGTGTCACTAATGGATGGTTTCTCTGGCTATAACCAGATAAAGATTGTGCCAGAGGACCAAGAGAAAACTGCCTTCACATGTGCCTGGGGCACCTTCTGTTGGAATGTCATGCCCTTTGGACTCAAAAATACCTGTGTTAGATATTAGAGAGCTGTCACCACCATATTTCATGACATGATGCATAAAACAATGGAGGATTATGTGGATGACACTTTAGCTAAGAGCATGCACCAAAAGAAACATCTTGCCGATCTAGGTCCTATACTAGATCGTATGGAACAATTCAGTCTGAGACTCAATCCTAAGAAATGCGCATTTGGCATAACATCTGGAAAATTTCTTGGCTATATCATCTCAGCGAAAGGTATTAAATTAGATCCTACAAAAGTGCAAGCTATTATGGAAATGTTGCCACCGAAAAATATTAGACAAATGAGAGGACTTCAAGGCCAACTGCAGTCTATGTGGAGTTTTATCTCTCAACTGGCGGACAAGTCACAACCATTCACCAAGACTTTGCACAAGGGTGTGGCTTATTAGTGGAACAAATAATGTGATGAAGGGTTCACACAAATCAAATAGTATCTTGTGAACCCACCAATCTTGATGCCTCCCATTCATGGGAAGCCACTTATACTTTACATATCTGCTACAAATACATCATTGGGTATCTTATTGGCTCAAGAAGATCAGCACAACAAAGAAAGGGCTATCTATTACATTAATCAAACTCTGGTCTCATATAAAAATAATAATAAAAATTATATAAAAGGCTTGCCTTGTAGTGGTGTTTTCTTCACAAAAATTGCGGCACTATATGTTGGCTCATACTACATGTCTAATTACTAAAATTGATCCTCTAAAATACTTGCTCAGTAAAGCTACCCTCACATGTAGACTAGCTAAATGGGTCATGCTTCTCAGTGAATTTGATATTGAATATGTTGAAAGGAAAGCCATTAAGGGACAAGCAATAGCAGATCAATTGGCAGAAGCACCTCTAGTAGATCACCAACCATTGCATATCAAATTTCCAGATGAGTCCATATTACTTCTTACACATCGATCATGGACTATGTTTTTTGATGGTTCATTTACCCAACAGGGGTCAGGTGCTAGGATACTATTCATTACACCTCAAAGGTACTCTTTACCAAAATCATATAAGATGTTGTTTCCTTGTACAAACAACATTGCTGAGTATGAATCCCTAATCAATGGTATGAAGATCATCCTTGAGTGGCGAGTAGATGAACTCAATGTTCTTGGAGATTCATAGTTAGTCATCAATCAAGTAAATGATATCTATCAGACAAGGGATGACAAGTTGGAACCTTATAAATGGTTGGTTGATGATCTCAAAAATTATTTTACTTATATCACATTTCAACAAGTTCCAAGGGTAGATAATAAAGCAGGAGATGCCATGGCTACTCTTGCCTCCATGCTATAGATGCCTGAAAATGATTTTTGACATGAATTCCTAGTGGAGACATTACGCTACCAGCCTATGACTCCCTTGATTTCAAGATGATCTATTCTATTATTGGACATGATTCATCTTGCTACCATCATATCTTTTCCTACCTTCATTACCAGATTGCTTCAGACACTTACTCCTAGAATGAGAAACGTCACTTAATCCGCAGTGCTTCATAGTTTGTCATCATAGCTAATGACTTGTATAGACATGGTCTAGATGATACCCTCCTTAGGTGTTTAGAACCTAACGAGTCCAAATGTGCATTAGTAGAGGTGCATGAAGGCATCTGTGGGTCACACTCTAATGGCCTAACATTGGCCCGTAAACTTATCAGAGCTGGTTATTATTGGCCAGATATGGAAAAAGAAGCAACACAGTTTGCTAAGTATTACAAACAATGTCAACTACATGGTAATCTGATTCATGCTCCAGCCAAGGAGTTGATTCCCTTCATTAATTTCTTGCCATTTCAACAATGGGCCTTTCACTTGGTGGGTCAGATTTACCTCTCGTCCTCCAATGGACATAAGTTTATAATCACAGCTACGAACTATTTTACTAAGTTGGTGGAGGCAATCCCTCTCACTATTGCCAATGGAAAAATAATAGCTATGTTCATTTTCAACTACATCATCTGTAGGCATGGTGTACCCTCAGCAATAATCACTAATAATGGGAGACAATTCAAAAACAAGGATTTGACAGAGCTATGCTCTAAGTTGAAAATTACTCAACATTGGTCTTCCATCTATTATCCTTAGGGTAATGGATGGGTGGAAGCATCCAACAAGACAATCCTTAAGATCCTACATCACATAGTGCATAAATCAGGACGAGATTGGCATCTCTGGATCAATCTAGCTCTTTGGGCATACAGGACAAGTATAAGAACACCAATAGGGGCTACTCCCTATGTGTTGGTTTATGGAGCAGATGTTGTGTTACCAATTAAGGTTGAGATTCCTTCTTTGCAAGTCTCTCTGAAAGGCCTCATTACTGATGAAGATAACAGAATATCTCAGCTACAAGAGCTAGAATTACTTGATGAACGTCGTCAAGTGAAATTAGATCACCTTAGAGCATACCAAAAAAGATGTCCAAGAGCTATAACAAAAAGGTCAGACCAAGCGATTTCTAAGCGGGTGATCTCATTCTGAGGGAGAACCCAAAGAATCAGCAACATCGGATCCAGAAAGGGATTTTTGAACCAAATTGGCTTGGTCTGTATGTTGTCACTACAGTGTTTGGATCTGGTACCTATCAACTTTCTACTACTGAAGGAGAACAACTCAAAGATCCCATCAACGCTCTTCATCTAAAGCGGTTCTATAGGTAAGACATCTTCAGTGTGCTCATGTATATACTAAAGTCCTGAAAAAAATCCTAAAAATTTGAAAAAGTCCTAAAAAATGATCATCTTAGTGAAAACCTAGCAATAGGCACTTTGATGTATCTCCAAAAAAATTATATATTCCAAAAAAACAAAAAAATTAAAAGAATTGAAAAATACAAAAAAAAAAGAGAAAAAGAAAAAAAAAGGTGCCATTGATGAAAACCTGGTAAACAGGCATCATGGTAGCAAAAAAAGAATTTCTGCCAAGAAGGTGAAAACCTAGTAAATATGTGCCTCTTGTTCCACAATGCTATATCTGTCGCAGCACCACTTGGCTTTACGGATTTGCTTTCCTGCATTCCTGCTTTCATTTTCTTTCAATTCTCATCAAGACACCAACTCACATGGATTGAAACTGGTCATAATCTCGTAACAAACCTCCTGATCTATGGGGGCACTATCCTATTATCTTTTTGGATCTTCTTCATGACAGTCACCAGTTGTTCTCATTGCATTTTCCTACTGTCACTTAGCTTATACTAAGTTCTCTTTCCTTGAGAATCTCTCTTACATCAGTCACCAGTAGTTCTCACTGCATCTGCCTACTGATGTCTAACTTATACTATGATCACTTCATTTGAGCATTTCTCTCATGTCAGTCACCAGTGGTTCTCACTGCATCTGTCTACTATCGCTATTCTATCGAGACTGCTCACATTTGTTATAGTTGGAGTTATCCTTAAATTCTCTATCTATCGATACTCGGTCTTGACGATTCTATGCTTTAGTTTGTACATAGCTTTTGGTCACTTTTGTGACACTCTAGTTCCTTTGTGAACCCTCCTGACTTGACATTGATTTAGCACCATACGCTTGGGGGCATTCACATCTAGTTTTTCCTCGCAACATACGTCAAGTCAGTCATTGTTACTTGGGGGCACGTGTCCCCCATTTGATCATATCTTTGGTTTACACCTGAGTCAGTAATCTTGTCATTTCTCAAGGATAACTTGCTACGAACAAAAACTAGTGTTTTTCAACACAACCATAAACAGTGTTTTTTAACACTATCTTTGGACATGTCTATGTTTTTTAACACACATCAGATATCTCAAATGTAAACATCTATCGATAACATTCAAACACAATGCACTCACAAGCACAACGATGATTTTCAACACCTCATACACATGAACACATTCGCAATACTTTGAAACATGCTGAGCTATGATTGAATATTTATTTGTATTTTGTCTATTCTCATGAATTTAATTTCTATTTTCTTTATCTACTGCTTATTGGTGTAGTCCCGATGATCCGGAAACGTCAAATAAATAGGGTGTATGTGATAAGAGCTCCCGCACTAAGGTGGAACAGCCTCACATCCCTCAATCTTGTTTATCTGTATGCCATGGTGAGGTCGGTACTATCTCTTTGCCTATTATTGCTCTATTTTTTATTGCTTTGTTTGTTTACACATGATCGCACTCATGGTTATCTTGGCTTTGAATGCTTTGATACTAGTGTACTCTTACAATATTAACTGGAAACAATGTTCAGGTCATCTTGGCTTTTGTGCCCTGGTGCTTACGTTCATTTTCTACATTTTATCTGATGACAAGTCATATTCATATCCTTATGGTTGCATTGTGGCGCCAGTAAGGGTTGTATCAACTTTCATGTTCCAAAAAATAAAAATGCTCAATGATGATGATTATACGATGGGTCTCACAACCATGTCCTAGAATTGTACTCTCATATTTGCATCTAGCATAGGATTACATTTTCATTCTAGACTTGCATTGTGGCAATAATTTGGTGTTCTTTTCTTTGCATTCTCCTAGGTTCATACATTGAGGAGTTCTTCTTCACTGTCCTAGTTTCATCATGACTGCACAAGTGTTTGGTCCTCACTCTCGATTCTTCACATGATCTTTTGGTTAGCATTTGTCATCCTGCATGAGATGTTAGTACCATATACATATTCATATTCACAACTCATTATCATCTACACATTACATTTACATTTCTCATCTACACATTGCATTTACATAAATCATTTACATACATACATCTTTGCATCTCAATCATACATGTACATTTACACATATTCCAAACTTGTTCATACATTCTGATTCATCTAACCATCTAAGCATATAGGAAACATCTCATAAAGACAATATACAATATGTGATCATACCAAAAGATGAGCTCATATATATATATAATGTGTCGATACAAATACAAAATGGTGCTACTTGAGCACAATCTATCTCAAAATGGTGATATGATACAAGGATGCCAATGCATCAGATATACCCTATGATCTAATCTATCTATCTATCAAAAAAACTAACTCTGGCCCTCTCCCTCATCACCTGGAGGAGGTGGAGGTGGGGCCCTATCTGGTGGAGGTGGAACTTGCGCACCCTCTGATCCTCTAGCATACATCAAGAATCTAGCCACCTGGGATGCCTCATCAGGCATCACACCTATATACGACGCATAGTAATACGCCGCTTGAGCCGTCTGGTGGCGAATATCCTCCTGAGATGCCCAGAGATACTCTCGAAGATCCAGTATCTCCTGATCTCTGTCCAATAGTCATATGTCTTGAATGGCTAGCTATATGGTCAGGTCCCCAACCTACCTCATGAGCTATCACACTCTCTCTTGAGGCTACTGTTTTGGATCCTGTGCTATGTCCTGCGCCGGCTGATCCTCTTGCATAGGATCATCCTACTGTACCTCCTCTTATGGGGGTACCTGCTTCTCCTTAGCTATCTTCTCTACAGTCTATCTCTACGAATGTCTAGTGCTACCACTACCGCTAGCCCCTACGTCCATCCCCATATGTCGTGTGGGGATGTCTACCTATATGGTCCAAGGTTTGGTACCCTACTATAATCCTGGCTATGCCCTCTACTGTGGTGGGGGCATCTGCATCTACTATACCTGTAGCTGTATAACCTGTGGTTGAACGACCTGTGGAGGTACCACATGCCCTCAGCCTGCTATGCCCATCGAATCTATGAATCTAGGAAAGGGGTGGGTCACAAAGTGCTCTCTATACTCGATAGTCATACCGCCATCTGCCACATCCTTAAGATAGTCCCACTACACTGGGACCAATGCGCGAACATCTATCATAGTGCGTCCTGGGTCTAGCTTCGTAAGCCAGCCCCTCCAAACCTCATCAGTAAATCTAGTGTATGCTATGTACTCCTATGATATATCCTATGGTCGACCAAACTGATGCCATACCCGCTTCTGCTAGAATCTTTCAATAATAGTGATCATGCACCCAATCATCGCACATAAACAGAACATATGACTCAACTGTTATACCGCATCATCCCAGGCCTCTGTAAGTCTCTAGGGCCTCCAAACCACTGCTGCTAGGTCATCGAGCTGAGCTCGCCACTGATCAACCTTACCCAGTGCAGGCTGGGTAATCATCCCCCTGTATCAGTAAATATAAGGCTCTAATGGCTGCCTCATATCCTCACATATAGGCCTAGTAATAGGAAGATGCTCCAAGGCCCATACTTGTAGTACAAATATGCCTGCGGCCATGCTCTTCACCTCTCGGTAGGCGATCTCATGCATCTCATGATACATGTGTGTTAACATACACTAACCCCATTCGCAATGTCAAGGTCATGCTAGCATCAACTGCAACATCCTACCCTAGCCACACTCTAGACCGTGTTGGCCACGATCAGGCATCAGGTAGCACCCAAGGAAGCAGGCTAGAACCACGGGAAACTTGTGGGTCGGACCGTACTCGCTAATTAGATCCTCCCATGGGATCTCCCTACCCATAACAAGGTCATCCTGAAAGACCTCTCTCAATGTTGTCGTCCCCAACTTGGGCTGTGTCTCATACTCTACTCGGACACCGTAGAAAGGTATCCTCAGGATCCGATATATGTCCTTGGGAGTAATAGTCATCTCCCCATGTGGTAAATAGAAAGTGTTCGTTTTTGAATGGAAACACTCGACCAAGGCTCCTAGCAATCCATGATTTACCTGAATGTCAGGTACATCACATAGTGAACTCAATCCCAAAGTACGTACATGAGTTGTCTTGGCATCATCCAACTTGATACCAATCTACTGATGGCTGGGTGATGCGATCTGAACGCAATGTCTAGAAAGTCAACTTGCAAGACATAAAAACAATAGAGCACGATCAGTAATCTGCAATAATCCAAGCATAATAAGATAGTAAAGCATTTAAGACATCCTACAGACAGTAATGACACTGAGGCAACAACTATTGGACGCGATGCAAACTGATTTCATGTTGTCATTGACCACTTTTTCCCATGCAAAGAAGCAAATTTTTGCTCGAAGAAGTTCTTTGAATCGTGCTACATTGACATTTCACGTGAGCTTTAATGCCTAGTCGCACAAGAAAACACCCTCTAGAAGTGTTTCTCACGTGAACATGGGTACTCTCCTGTGCAAGATTCCTCACCAAGTGGCGCGAAATGCAATTTCTTCGCGCGAGATTTCCCTACGAGGCACACTAAGAAACTCCTTCTTCGCACAAAGACCCGCGACTCAATTCTAAAAAATGCAAAAAAATGAAGGAAAATTGACAGAAACTAAAGAAATTTGAATTACAAAGAGGTTTGTCGACCACTTATGGGAGGTTTGTACGCTGCGGGCTAGCTGTGTCTCCTCGATCGCTCGAATCGGTGACTGTTGTAGGGGACCACCATTTTTGTCTTTTGCTCAGAGCTCAATTCTCACAAAGTCAAAGGTTGAAATGATTTCAAAAAGACCTTTTTGTCCTTATATAGGTTTTGACCTAATTTTTCAAAGTGCTCCATTTTGCATGAAAACTTCACCATTACCTAATTTGATCGCTCTGAATCCATTTTCAGGATCAAAATCAAAATCTGACACTTCTATATAGCTCAAAATTGCATTTTAAAATTTTTGGGACCGACGCGATCGGACGCTTGTGTAGTCAACTTTCTGACGTCACTTTCTTGTCAAAATCTTATCATATCATCATTTTTCAAAATCTTTGACTTTTTTCCTCAAAAAGTCAACTTTGGTCAACTCTGGTCAACCCTGGTCAAACTTGATCAACCAGACCTCGTAATCGCTCGAAATTGTTTCTAAATATTTCAAATTCTTCCATGATCTGTTCTGAGTTCTTCTTGATCTCTAATTCAACATCTATCTATGATTTTTCGCTCTCCATCATCATTATGACGTGTCATCTTTCGATTTCACTCCCGAGGGGATAGGATGATTACATCATTGAATCTATTTTCAATCAATCTGATCTGATTTTCAAAAGTCCTCATTGCTAGGGACATCTCATCACTCGGGGCATGTTAATTTTTTCATACTTCATAGTCAAAAATGGATACTCCATAATTAATAAAGGCATCTTTGTTCCTTACGTCTTGTCATCTATTAAGTATCTGAGCAATCTAACTCAGATTCTTGAGGATCAAGCTACGTTCTGGAGATGATTCTCAAAAAACTATCTTTTTGGGACAGGTATCGGGGCAATCTAACCCTGACTCCTGATAATCAAGCTTCATTCTGGAGATGATTCTGAACCTCTATTTACTATCTTTTGAGACAAGTATCGGGGCAATCTAACCCTAACTCCTGAAGGTTAAGCCTCATTCTAGGGATAACCTTGTGAAAGATATCAATCTAACCTAGACATTGGGAGACTAAGCTTTGTTCTTGAGATAGTCCTAAAATCTCTATTGATTATCTTGTTGGACAGGTATCGGGGCAATCTAACCCTAACTCCTGAAGGTTGAGCCTTGTTCTGAGGATAGTCTTGTTAAAGATATCAAATCTATTTAGGTATCAGGGCATTCTAACCCGGATCCTTGGGGATCAAGCTTTGTTCTGAAGATGACCATCAAAAAATCTATTTGATTGATGTCTTGGCAACCTAACCTAGACTTCGGAGAGTCAAGCTCTATTCTAGAGATGGCTTTGAAATCTTTGCATCGTCAATTTTCAAATCTATTCTTCTGTGCTTCAAGCATCAGACTATTCTTTGAATCAATGCGCTGCTCGCACATCAATTCAAAGAGGGGTAAAATGTAACACCCCAAAATTGACATCTTGCAACCCTAACAATTTTGTTGCATTTGTCACTCCTTTAGATCATCAAAGTCATATTGTACTAGGCAATTCTGAGTTTTAACTGACTTTACTTGACTTAATTGTCAAATGTAGAAAATCCTAAATTTGCATTAATCATACATCATATTTAATTCCTAAATACCTATTTGGCTAAACAAACCTTATGATAGGGTTAATTTAATTAATAAAGTCCTAGCACTTTAATTAAATTAAAATTCACCCTCTTTAGCTAAGACACATAAAAATGAATTAAATGATATTTAATTGTTAAATAAATATCATCATTTTCAATAATTAAATTTAATTATTCAGATAATTGAGAAAAAAACAATTATGAGGTCATTTATTTAATTAATTGGATAATCTCTCAAAAATATTTCTTCTATTCAGAATTGGAAACTTCTCTTTAATTATGCTTTAAAGAGAGATAAAACAGATAAATCAAATAAAATAATTAAATCAAAGAAAGAAAACAGCTAAAGCAGAAAGAAAAACAATTTATTGTATTCTTTTGAATAAAGCTTTCTAATTTAAATTGACTTTTCTATCTATTTTATTTCAAAGAGGAAAGTTTCTATTCTGATCATCTCTGAGTCTATAAAAGAACTCACATTCTTCATTCAAAACCCCCACTCATTTTTCATGCATTGAAATTATGTCTTAGATTAATCTCACATCTTTCATTTCTTAGAATAATCTTGCATTGTATTGCATTCATGGAGAAAAATCCTTCATTCCTAGATTGGTCTATGGTTGTGAGACTCTGTTATGAGAGCAATTTTGAAATCCCTGTCTGGATAGAAGGCAACAAGTCAAATCATGCAGGCAGACAGGATGAATAATCTCATATTCAGTCTTGCGTGTACTTGGTGAAGAAGGACTATGTTGAAGTGTATGGTGAGTTAACAAGGCCAATTTTACCACATACATCGTGAACAAATGATTTGTTCAAATGCCCTATTTATAGTTGTTGCCCTAAAATGCGTGCCATAAATTCTTACCAACTCCTTGTTGTATGAAGACTGAGTTCGTCGGTGAAGACATTACTTCCTTTGGTGACACTTAAATCATTTTGGAGTAGTCCTTGTTCACTTTTATTTTACCAATAGGTTTTGGTATTGTTGACAATTTGTTCATTTGCTTGTTTACCAACAAGGCTCAGTTTGTACTAAGCAACCTTTTCTTTTAACCGATGCATCTTGGTAAGTTTTGGCAATCTTAGCTTTGAGTGTATACCTACGGATTTCGGTATATATGCCAAAAAGTATAGTTATCACATATTTTAACAAGTAATACCATGATGCATCTTTCTTATGCTAATTTGGCATTATATCAACATACTATGGAACTGATGTAAAGTAATAGCTTGGGGTAATGCAATTCCATACTTACTTGTTCTGCTTAGGTGGGGGTGGTGATGTCACTAGATCCATTGGATGGGGTGTCACCATTTGCATTTCTTGGTCCAGCTTCATCATTTTTGAAGCGTTTCTCCACATTTTTTCTCTAGCCCTCTAGATATCTTCAATGGTGTTTCCATTGGGATATGTGCTTGTCTCTATCATTTAGTCTCTGTAATCTTTCTTGAGATGAGAAACTTTATGATAGTGTAAGCATGCCATTCCAGGGTTAGTCCAGCCTCTAGACTTTCTAGTCCACTGTCTCATACAGTTTGCAGAAATGTGACCATATCTTCCACATGTTGTACAATTTGTCCAAGTATTGTAGTCCCATACATACTGATTACTGACTCTCTTTGGTTGATAGGGAGCTTCTTGACCCTTAGGCTTCCATACTTGACTTTTCTTTTTCCAGCATTCAAGAATTATGTGCCCATTCATTTTGCATGTAGGACTGTATTTGTCCATGTAGGTTTCCTTCTTGGTTGTTTCATCTCATATTTTCATTCATATGCTTTATGTCCTTTCTTGTTACATTTATAACAGAATCCTATGAATGAAGATGTTGATTTAGGAATACCTTTCATTTTGCCTCTGCATACATTTGATGTATGGCCTTGCTTTCCACATTGATTGCATGTAACCTTTCTTGGTCTTGCATTTGTGTATACATTTTTTGGATCAACTTGATTTGATGATTCTCCATTCTCGGTAAAACCTAGACCATTGTTGTTGTTGACTCTTCGTTATCCTTCAAGAAAGTCATCCATTCTTTTATTTATTTCATCAACTTCTTGATAATTTCATTATGTTGTTGCTGAATTCTTATTTCATGCTTTAACTTTTCATTCTCATATCTCAGTTCACCGATAGCTTCTATTCTTTCAATGAGTTCAACATTTAATCTATTTTCCTTGTGACTCATAAAAATAATCTGGTTTGTGATTTCATGGTTATGCTTTGTAAGTCTTTGTATTTCAGACTTTTTTTCTTGTAGCTTTTCTGTGATCTTTCTACTATCATCAATAGCTAGTGTTCTTTCTTTCTCAGCTTGTCTAGCATTGTTCATTACATCAATCATCCTTACCATCTATGTCTCTTGACCAATTTGCAGAGATTTAACTTGTCCAGCCAGATGTAGATTGATTTTAGTTAGTCTTGTGATGTTTTATTTTGATGATTATAATGCTTTACTTGTAGTTGATCCTGAAGACTCAAAGTAATTTGGTATCTCTTCCTCATGATAATCTATCTCATTACAGTGAGATTCCATATTATTTCTTTCATCTAGTAGTTGTCTCATGCTTATTCTAGCTTTTTTATATTGTTCAAACAACATCTGAATTTCAAAATTTTTGTTCTCAATATTTTTATCAAGTCTGTACTTCTCCATTGTGTGATCTTTTCTCTTCAGCCTTTAAGCTTTCCAAGAAGAGACTTAGCTTTGATACCAATTGTTGGGATTAATGGTAAGTATGTACTGAGATGGGAGGGTTGAATCAATACCTCTAAAACTTTTGTATCCCTTTATCAATTAACCTTAGTAATCAATTGCATATTTATTCAATCTAAATTATACTATCTTGTTGTGAGTTATATCAATTCATAACATTAACATACATGTGAACATTCATAGAAACATTCCTTAAAGTAAATTGATACATAACACAAGATATGTTATCGCAGAAAACTTCTGTGAGGAAGTAAAAAATGCAGTGGGGATGGCACTGTTGGCAAGTTGACACTTAAGGTGTATATGATTTATTTTGTGTTTTCATTTTGGAAACAAAGTCATATGAAGTTTTTTCAAGTAAACTTGGAAGAAAAAAAAATGGCTAAGTATAGAAGATAGAATAGAACAGAGTTATGCAGTCGATCAGAGCACTAGTGCACGTGTGTAAGATCAAGTCAGGCTATGCGCATTCATACATAAGCTCTATGATATGTTTTTGTGTTTACCCTATACACACATGGTATAGAATAACAGTACAGAAAAGTTACGGAAATATCCAGTTCACTAACAGTTCAGAAAATAGAGTATGGAGCCGACCTCAGTTTTTGGATTAGCGTATAATCCTTTTTTTTGTAAAGGCTATGTGCCTATTGTAATAAGATATTAATTATGTCTTAAAAAATATTATAAACACGCTTAAGCCAATTTATTTGGAAGCATTGTGAATGTTGTCTTTGGGCCGACTATGCTCTTGTTTTCAGCTGCATCTATTCAGGCATGTGTGTGTGTGTGTGTGTATATATATATATATATATATATATATATATATATATATATATTAGACATGCACTTTTGTATGTATGTGTCATCGAAGAGAAATCAGAGAATATTTCAAGAAGGTAAATATGAGCAAGTGAATATGAAGTAAAAGTCTACAAGTGATTTAAGCATCAGTGCACAAATGGAACTGATCAAACAATAGTGTCATTACAATAGTTCATTTTTGACATAGTATATCTCAGTCATCAGAAGGTTGTAGCCTTCATCTTATTGAGTAGTGAGCTCTGGTAGTGATCCAACCACCTCTAACCAGGTTCTTGTAAAGAATCCTAATAGGGTCATTGTACTTGCATTGTAAAGATTGCTCCTAACATGACAAAGGAACTTTAACAGGTTCATTATACTAGTACAATTATTTGTGGGTACTAATTCCCACCGGGGTTTTCCTCTGATCAAGGTTTCCCCATGAACATATCTGGTGTTATGTGTTATTGTGTTATGCTTCATATGTTATCTATTTGATTTATGTTCAAGTTGTTCAAATAGAATAATTAATCAAACACTGATTCACCCCCCCCCCTCTCAGTGTTTCCAAAAATTGGTATTAGAGCCTTGGTCCTCTGAAAGAAAGTTTAACCACTTGAGGAGATCATGGATTCAGCAAAAGTTAAACATCTGAAAATGAATTTTGAAGCATCCCTTGAGGATCTTGACAGATCTGAAAAATAAAATCAAGAACTAAAACTAAAATTTGATGGCCCCCAAATGCTTATCAAGAAATTAAGAAAATATTTGAAAGATTGCTCCCCAAATGATTTGGAAAAAATGGTCAAGAAACTGAATGAAGAGAACATGTCTTTAAAAGATAAGATTGAAGATCTGAATGAACAACTTATAGATATCCTAACAGCTATTGAAGAAAAGACCAAAGAGAGTAAACAATTAGATGATTAACTTATGCAATCAAACATGAAAATATTGGAGTTAGAAAACATCAAGAAAAAGATAGAATATGAATTAACAGAAGCAACAGACAAGATTGATAAACTACACACAAGTTTTGATCTAATTCATTCATAGCTTTATGCACAGAAGCTAAAAGGTGATACTACTGGTGTTGGATACAGTGTAGCTCAAATTGAGATCAATTCAAAGAAAGAAAGAAATAAAACACAAGAGACATCTACTAAAGCAAAGAAAATAGAGAATCTTGCAAAGGCTAAAATAGATACACCTAAAGATGAACTTAAGATAGTTAACAAAACTTGTTATGCTTGTAACAAGCATGGAAACTTGGCAAGAGATTGTAAAGAGGTAAGACCTTTCAATTTCTATTGTTAATCTTGTACTAAATTTGGTCACAGGGCTATTCATTGCAGAACAAGTCATAGAAATTAGTCATAGCAGAATCAAAGAAATTTGAATCAACACAATCAGAGAAATCAACCTCAGAGAAACTATCAGAACATTACATGTCAGATATGTAATTACAATGCACATACAACCAAGCAGTGTAGCATGATTAATAATAACATTAGACCTCCTATAATTTGTCACTCATGTAACAAAGTTGGACACATCTCAAGGTTTTGCAGGTCAAGAGCACAAAGACAAGAGAATCTTAAAAAGTCACTATATGAAGAATTAGGAGAAGTTAAGTTTTTACAAGCTAAAGCAGATTCAGATAAAATTTTGGTTGAAGTAAAGAAGGATAATGAAGAGAACAAAGTAGTAGATGCTTCCATAATGGATGCACCCTCTACTACTAGTTAAGTTGACCTTCTTGGGCTTAGGGAGAGCTATTCTAGCTCTAAACCTCTGCGTGGATGGTATACTCACCTCTGAGTATGCGCCTATGGATTCATGTATGTGATCATGAACTAAGGTAGTATGCATGCATGCATGCATTGCCTGTACTTCATTTAGAACAAAGTTTGAAACTCTCAATGAAAATGCATACGGTAACAAGCATTAAATGTAGAAAACTTTATATAAATTGGTGAAATAATTGATTATCTTCATTATTTTCATTTGAGATCATAAAATTCATAGAGCATAGGAGCATTGAGAATCAAAGTATTGGAAGTTATCAATTTGGTTGGTTTGTGAATGGATTAAAGATTGAAATGGAACTGTAGCAGTTGCATCATTTCAGAATTGTTGTGAAACCCTATTTAATCAAGTAACAAGTAAGTATGGCAATCCCTGTTGTATTCGACATTGTTGAAAGAAAAAGATTCATGTTCAAGAAGAATTCATTCGAATCCATATTAGATGATGTTGAAGGAGAATTTTCTAAGACTCTATTAGGAGTCATACATGTAGAAGACATTCACGCATATATTTATTGCAAGAAGGAAATTGTTGGAGATAACAACATAGCTACTCTTATGGCTTCAATGATGAAACCAGACTATTCATTCAAAGATGAATACATGCATCTCACTGATAACCCTATCTTCGAGTATTCTAACATGCACAAGTTCTATGAGCCAGAATGGGTTAAAATCCTACTAAGCAGGATACATGATGACCTATATTGGATTGGTGAAGTTCATGTCCAGTTACTGCAGACCTAATTCACGATATGATTGGACTTCATAAGACTGGACCAGTTCTTCCCACTGGTAAGGATGTTAAGAAGCCAGTTGAACAAGCATACTTATCCAGGAGTGATAGGCATAGAATGAATGTTGATCCCATTAAGGAAAATGACATCAAATTGGTCACTATGATACTAGGTAATAAGTTCCAACACGCAAGCAGACTGAATAGTGTATCTACAGCTACTGTCCTGGTAGCAATAAATATGGTAAAGGATAATAATCCATACAATCTATGTGAGATATTGTGCGCACATCTGATTGACAACATTAGAGCTATCAAGAATGACAAGAGAAAGATATTTAGATTTGGCTCCTTAATCATTTATCTGTACTTTCACATTGTTGGTAAAGTTGTTAATCTTTACCTAGACAGGAGTAAACCTATCATGTCATAAATTTCAATAAAGGCTACATCAGAGAGTAGTGTTAAGGACTCTATGGATATGGAGATAAAAATATTTAGGATCAAAATGCAGAAGAAGTTCAAATTATTAGAGAAGATAGTTGAGAAATACAAAGACACCATATGCTTCATGGTGGAAACTGACTGTACTTGCATGGAGGAAATTGATCCTAGAACAAAATGAATTCAACCACTTGGATATGAAGTTGAAGAACAAGTTTTGGAAGGATATGCACAAGTCCTTTTATCTGCGCTCAAGGACGCTAATGAACCTAGATGGGGTACTTACAGAGAAAAGACAAATTAAGCTGATTATGTCTTATATAGTGCAAACAATAAAATAAAGGAATCAAGGATTACATCTAACATCCTAAGAGTTCATGGTGTCACTCAAGAAGACCTAGATAAGGCTAGGGAAGCTAAGATTGAGAAAATAACTTGAGAAAATTGTTGCAAAGGTGAAAATGGAAAAATTTGATGATATCCCCAAGAAGAAGAAGAAGAAATCTGATGAAGGTACATATACGCCCTCAACTACTATTGACTTGGAAGCATCTCCACCATCAGTACCAAGTAAGTTTAATAGAAGGAGGAAGCAACTTTCCACAGGTCACCCATCCTCAAGGACAATAAGGAGAAAGGTAAAGAACACTCAAGCCCCTCCTGAGTTGGGATTCAGACCTACTCTAACAGTCCTAAAGAACAAAATTGTCAATGAAGGTAGACTAGACTCTATTAATAATGTCTATGAAAAATACCAAGAGATAGATAAATCAAAAATTCATTCTATGATCATCTCTCACATGATCAAATTTAAAAGAACAGTATTGGAACTCAAAACAGTCATACCAGACAAAGTATGGAACATAATGGATGTATTCAAAAGACAAGCAATTGAAGAGGATATGAGGATTAGAGAAGAAAAATTAGATAGTCTTCTCCCTATTTTCTCACATGATTAGAAAGCTATACTGTTGGATTTGGTAAAACCTCATCTCGAAACCAAAACAAGAACTCTCCATATCATGAACAAAGAATTTGAACTGGTTGGTGAAAAGACTTAGAAAGATTTTGAGTGAGTATATCTATATAGACATATGTATCCATCAATGGTGCCTATGGAAAAGGTGACTCCAGTCCCTCCCAAACAGGATAAAGAACCAGTGATTCAAAGTGCACCTATGACAGGTTCACAGGATTCAACGCCCACTATTTCAACACCTTCTGATACAGCCAAATATTCAGAAGAAACTATTGTGATTGATGATGTTAAGATATCCATGACCAATTCTGACAATGACATGGACAAAGTTGAAAAAGCATTTTTTAGCACTGAAGAGACAAATAAGGTATACACTAATAACACTTCCTTACAGCAAGATGAAGTTCCCTCTAAAGATTCAACAGACTTGAATAATGAGGAAGACAATCAATCTAATTAACCACCTATCATGGAGATCCCAGTAAAAAGTGAATGTATGGATACTATTAAGAATACTATATTCACTCCATCAATTCAACCATCAACTTCATTGTTGTTAAGTTTAACTTCTCACTCAGCAAGTCTAGATGCATGGGGAGAAGAAGTCTTGATCAAGATTAGTGTCCTAGCCATGGAAAAATCCAAAGAGAAACAAGTTATGAGAAACCCTCTCTTTTTTGGGGGGAAATGAACATTCTGAATGACCTAGTGCCTGTAGACAAGAAACTGGCTAAAATTCAGTCAGTTGATGATGTAGAAAGAATCCTAACAAGGTTCAAGGCACACTTCACAAGTTTAGTAGACTCAGCTATTAGAACTGTAGATGAAGAGTATAAAAAGGAAATATTGAATGAATTGGTAAAGAACTTTTCCTTAGATTTAAATTCATTGAATATTGGTCAGACAATACTAAAAGAGTTGGCATCAAAAGGCAGAAAGGTAATAGAAAATTGCATGGACAGAGGCAAACTCACCTCTAAGCACATCAAGAAGATAGAAGAGGCAGATATCTTGGTTGATAACATAAGGAAATCAGTTGAAACATCATCCCAAGACATCAATATCTACAATAAAATCTATCAAGGGTAGATAGGCAAGATTGAAAAAGCTAAAATGGAGATTAGTAAGATAAGGATCAGGCATACTCAACTGAGAAATGCACTTGCACCCTCCTTAGTAGTTTTGAACGACAAAATAAAATAGATTGATGCAACCATTGCCACCTGTGTTCAAGGACCCTGCATGGATCTAACAAAGATGGAGAAGCTTAAATATGCCTTATGCACCCATCTTCAAATAGTTGATGCACTGAAGGCATTCTGGCAACAAGAGATCAAGAATCTACAGATTGCTTATCTAGATGTGTACATGGAGCAAGTATCTAGAAACTTACAATTTTGAAACCTTTTCCATTAATGTCAAAGGGGGAGTAATGTATGTATATAAGGAATATGTTATATAGCCAAAGTTATGATAGAAATCCTTTTTTTTGCAAAGTCAAAGTTTAAGCAACTTGGCCACATTCCTTTGTTGCCATTAATGAAAAAGGGGGAGATTGTTGGAAAGTTTACACTTAAGGTGTATATGACTTATTTTGTGTTGTCATTATGGAAATAATGTCATATGAATTTTTGTCAAGTAAACTTGGAAGACAAAAATGGGTAAGTATAGAAGATAGAATAGAAAAGAGTTATGCAGTCAATCAGAGCACCAGCGCACATGCGTAAGATCAAGTCAGGCTATGTGCTTTCATACATAAGCTCTATGATGTGTTTTTTTATTTACCTTATAAATGCATGGTACAGAATGATAATATAGAAAAGTTACAGAAAGATTAAGTGCACTAAAAGTTTAGAAAATAGAGTACGGAGCCGACCTTAGTTTTTGGATTAGTGTATAATCCTTTGTTTTGTAAAGGCTATGTACCTATTTTAATAAGTTATTAATTATGTCTTAAAAATTATTGTAAACATGCTTAAGCCAATTTTTTTGGAAGTGTTGTGAATGTTGTTTTTGGGCCGACTAAGGTCTGGTTTTCAATTACGTCTATTCAGGCATGTATATATATATTAGACATGCACTTTTGTATGTATGTGTCATCAAAGAGAAAGAAAAGAAGATTTCAAGAAGAGAAATATGAGAAAGTCAATATGAAGTAGAATTCTACAAGTGATTTAAGCATCAGCACATAAACAAAACTGATCAGACAATAGTGTCATTATAGTAGTTCATTTTTGATATAGTATATATCATTCATCAGAAGGTTGTAGCCTTCATCTTATTGAGCAGTGAGCTCTAGTAATGAGCCAACCACCTTTAAATGGGTTCTTGTAAAGACTCCTAATAGGGTCATTGTACTTGCATTGTAAAGACTTCTCCTAATAGGGCAAAGGGACTTTAACAAGTTCATTATACTAGTATAATTATTTGTGGGTACTAATTCCCACCGGGGTTTTCCTCTGATCAAGGTTTCCCTGTAAACATATCTAGTGTTATGTGTTATTTTGTTATGCTTCATATGTTATCTATTTTATTTATGTTCAAATTGTTGAAATAGAATAATTAATCAAATACCGATTCACCCCCCCCCCNATTCCCCCCCCCCCCCCCTCTCATTGTTTCCAACAGGCACCCCCAAAAATCTTCACTATCTATAGATTGGAAGGGGTCAGTTAAGGCTTATAATTTGATCACTTCTAATGATCTACCTTGTTAGGAGTATCGGTGGAGACTTGTTAAAGTCTAATCTATTAAGATCTTTAGAAACATTATTGAGTGTGCACTCGGTTAAGATATTTGATGTTGGATGGTTAAATCCACCTTCCTTAAAAGGATTTATACACTTTGCTCCACTTGTTAGAATGATAGAAAATTACAAATTGACCTGGTAAATACAATATCCTATTGTTGATACAGATTCTATTTAGTTCACATAAAAATATTATCACCTTAATTGTGATTGAATAATACCTCTGATTCTCGGTATGCTTTGTTCTTGGTCCTTGATAACCAAATTCATCTTTTGTTGTCCCTGTTCTTGAAACTCTAAATCTGATCCATAGATGTGCTCATTTGACTCATTCATGTTCTCCTCTCTCTTCACATCATCTATTCATCCATTGTTATAAATGATTGTATCATCTATTTAGAGATTGATTGAGTTCATTGAGTTATGATAAAAACAATGTTAACTCTAAGATCAGGTTTACAACTTATACCTAGATCTCCTAGTCTATGTGTTTTAAATTAGTTAGAATGATTAAAGCACTTACATTCATGTATCTTATCCATAAAGAAATGGATTCAAAAAAATTAAATGTCTTATAAATAGAAATATACATGATTTATCTGACATGGAAGTCAGATCCACTTTTTGCAGGCTGCAACTAACTTTCAGTTCTGTCTGTCGGTCATGCTTGACTGTCCTTCAGTTTTGTTCTTTTGGTTGCACTGTATCTGTCTTGTTGGTCTTTACTATAACTTGCATATCGGGTTCCTCTGTCAGGTTCCACTTTTTCTTTCTGTTTTGGATTTTGGTTTACACACTAACTTGTGTCATCGGTTCTCTTTACACTTAATCATCTTTGGTGATCTCTTAGTATCTGATCTTTAGTTTTCTCATGTCTTGTCTTTCAATTTAAGCTTACCAAAAGTGTATTTTGCATACTAATGACAAATTAATGTCATTAGTTAACTGGTATTTATCTTTGTTTTCATCGAAAAGCTAAAGCCAGAGATAAGGGATTAAAAGTTGTTTTGTCCAGTTGGTAAAAAGATCTCTGCGAGATAAAACAAGAGTTTTTCTTTCAATCTAATTGGCGATAATTATGGATCACACCAAGATCAAGAAAATCAAGAACCTAAAAATGGTGATATCATGTATATAAAGATACAACTCAATTCATTAAGAATTGGTGTGGTGGGCGAATGATTGAAAAGAGGATGTTGAAGAGAAACTGATGAAGAGCAACTTCATATAGTCCTAATCAACAAGCTAAGGCTAGAGCTAAATTTTTCTGCAAACACCAAGCAACAAAGCATAGCATCACTGAGCAGAATCAAAGTGGAGAAAAGGTATTTAAACTGAGATATATTGATCAGGATAGTTTTATGAGATTACAATAGATCTGAAAATCAGTAAGTATAAGTTGTATATGTGAATAGATCATATTGTTTGAGTTTAACCATTCATTTAGAAATTCTCTTAACCAAGTGGGATTTAAAGATCATTTCTATATTGAGATACATATCAAGGAGTATAAAAAATTTTGATCATAAAGATAGCAAGAGATGCCAGATACCTATTGACAGGCCAAGTGAGTGTTTGATCAAGGAAGGTAGTATAGAGATGCCCGATATCAAGTGACAGACTAAAATATTAAATCCTCTAACAAGGTCACACCTAACAGTGTGTTTGTAACCTTTAACAGGGTTGGCTCTTAACTGAGCTCACTTTAGAAGAGTGAAAATTTTGTGTTATCAGTCCCAAGTGCTTTTTCCATTAACAGGGTTTCCACATTAAAAATTCATGTGGCAATGTGTTTATGAGTCATTACTTTAGTGTTTTGCATTACACATAACTTAATTGGATTGATCATTATACACTAGATAATTTACTATCTTTCAGTAAATTAAAAGACTGCTATTCGGTAAACATATAGTAGAAGGTTTTACAAAGCATTCCAAGTAGTAGTAATTTGATAAAAGTATTTGGAGACATTCATCTTATAGGACTGAAGATAATTAGGGGCTTAACATTGTTGTACTAAGTTTTTGGGTTGATTATTGGAATATTTTGAGGTCACTGATTCACCCCCCGCCCCCCTCTTAGTTATTACTAACAATTGGTATCAGAGCTTGTGTGCTTAGAAAGGGATTTTAACATCTCAAGCAAAATATCAAAAGATGAAAATATGAGATGTGACCAAGTTGAACAAAGACAACTTTGCATCATGGAAAAGTAGAAGAAGAATCCACCTATCAGGTATTGGAAATGATATTTTTTAATACTTAGATACTAATTATGTGTTACCTACAGGACCTGACACTCTTGAGAAATTAAGAGTAAAGCATGAGCATAATTGCTTGATGATAGAACTTGCATCATCACTCTCTGATGCTGAGTTTGAAGATGTTAAAACTTGCACCTCTGCAAAGGAAATGTGGGATAAGTTGAAGCTTGTACATGGAGGAGATGCATTTGTACTAAGAGAAAAGGAAGAAATCCTAAGAGGGAGGTTTGATGACCTAAGGATGAAAGAAGGAGATAACATTACTCAGTATAGATGCAGAATCAAAGAAGTAGTAAATGATATCTGAGGAGTTGGAGGTGTACTTGAAGAGGAGACAATGGTAAGAAAAATATTAAGAACCTTATTGCCTTTTTATGCTATTAGAGTTTCTTCTATTCAAGAAATGAGAGCAGTTGCAAACAATACAGTTACTCTATATATTCTGATTGGTAGACTAATTTCATTTGAGATGAACAACTTTGATAATAGTGTCTTACCATCTATTGAATCTACATTCAAATCTTCTCTAAAGATAAGTAACTCAAGTCATATACATGTTGTTAGAAATGATAGTGACAGTGATAATGAGGATCAAGGACTTGATGAGATTGAAGCACTTACGGCCAGAAGATTGCAAAGAGGCAAAGGTAGATACAAAGGTAAATTACCACTTGTATGTTTCAATTGTAAAGAGGTTGGACACTTTTCTACAAGATGTCCAAACCAAAGAAAAGATGACAGAGGAAATGATAGATCATATGAGAAGAAGTTTGATAAAGGTGATAATAGAGATTACCCAAGAAACTGACAATCTGACAAGAGAGATACCCCAACCTATAAGGACAAAGGGAAGAAAGCTTGTTACCTAGTTGAGAATAGAGTTATGTTGGAAAGTGATCAATTTGGGTAATGTGATTCAATTTTTTGGTTGTCATTTATGGCAACACATCTAGGTTTAAGATCGACTGTTTTGAAGATAAGTTTTGGTATGTCCAAAATTGACTAAGGACAGAAACAGAGGTACAGTATTATTTTGGATATTGAAGATAGAGATCGATGAATTAAGGCATTAGAGCTTAGTGGAAGATAGTATAGACTATTTATGACATACACCTAAGATCGATTTGGATTTGGTTAAGTTTATGATAAGTTATAAGGATTTGAAGACTGACAAACAGCAAAGAACAGCGACACAAAGAAGTTGGACATCATTGAAGAATAAGGGAGTATGACTTGGACTCTAGGAAATTGAAGTTGTATTTTTGTTATTGATAGTCTATACTTTGACTATGCAAGTGTGCCAACTATGAATTTGATATTTATTATATATTAAATTTATTTTGTATTGAAGGTCGACTTAGTACTGTTTGTAATATTCATACTAAGAGCCAACTTTGTAAAGTTAAAAGATTTATATGTAAGATCTTTTTGGTAAAGATTATGAAGTGAGGAAGTGAATTGTATACAGTATTATATCTTAAAGAGAAGACATGTGAATGGAAGAGTAGAGAATAGCAGAGCTATAAAGGAACTATCAAAGCATTTGTGATGCTTGTTTTTGTTCATGATTGAGAACCTTTTGTAACAGAATTACATTGTAAGAGTTGTAAGCTCATTGGTCCCTAACAGGGTGTTGTGAACCTTTAACAGGGTTGTTATTCCTCTAATAGGAAAATGTACTATGTAATATTCAGCTATTAACAGGGCTAGGTCTCCTTAAAGGGACATTATACTTTTGTACATGCTTGTGGGTATCATCCCCACTGGGGTTTTCCCTTGGCCAGGGTTTCCTTGGAAACAAATCATGGTGTTATGAGTTATGTGTTATTTGTTTATGTTCTTTCATTTACTGCAATTGTATGTTTAATGCTCAAGTGGTTGAAGAATTTAATTAACTATTATAATACTGATCACCCCCCCTCTCAGTATTATCCAATCCTAACAATTGGTATCAGAGATTTTGGCCCTTGGAGAGAAATCCTAACAGCTTGAGGGAGATCAGAATGGATTTGAATAGTTTACAGGAGAAATTTAAAGCTGCACTTGAAGACCTTGATAATTCTAAAGCAGAAAATGGTGAATTGAATTTCAACATCCAAAGAGCTAAAAAATTCATAAAGAAACTAAAAGAACAACTTGAACTTTCTAGAAGTTAGAGAGAAGATCTTGTGGTTCAGATAAAAGAAGACTCAAACGAGGACAATTCAGATTAGGTGAAGCAACTGAAAGAAGAGATTGAGACTCTAAAGCTTGAGAACAAGAATATAGCTAAAGAAATACAAATACAGGAGGATGCTAAGAAGAAAGCTGAAGAAACCTTGAACAATGCATTGAATCAAATAAAAGATGAAGTTGAAAGCTACAAGAACAAATACTTAGAAATGGAGAAATACAATCAGATTGTGAAAGGTGAACTTACTGAAGAAAAGAAACATATTGAGAAACTTCACACCAGCAGTGATTTGATTGATGAACAACTAGACAAGCATAAACCTATAGGTGACATGACTGGTATTGGCTTCAATGAAGTTGAATGTTCAAAGAATCGGGAAGAGAAATCAGATGAGAAGATTAATGCTAAGAAGCCATCTATTGAATAACCTACCAAGTAGATTAGACCTTTTAGAGGAAGATGCTTTGGTTGCAATAGATTTGGACACATGAAGAAAGAATCCAGAGGTAATGTCCTTTTTAGAACTTTTTCTAGTTATTGTTTTAACTGTAATGGATATGGGCACAAAAAGATAGAATGCAGAAAATCTAGTTATAGACAAGACAATGGAAGAGAACTTACAATGAAACCTACATGCTACAAATGTAAAAACATTGGACACATTGCAAAGTACTGTAAATTGCAAGTTAATCAAGAAAGAAGACAACCTATATGTTAAAAATGTAATAATCCAGGATATATGGAAAATTTCTATAGGTATAATGGAGTAGACAATAGAAGAACACCACCTCCTATGAAACCTCAGAATAATGGAAAGAGTATTGCAGATGTGAAGAGTGATTTTGAAAATTGTTTTAAGAAAGCAGAAGATAGCAATAGTGGTAAGATATGGAAGATTAAAGAAACTAGTGAGACATCAGTTCAGGGAGAGTCAGTAGATGCTACTGGATCTTCACCTGAAGGTAGAAAGATAGAATCGACCTAATCGACCGATCATGGCCTTAAGGGAGCATTAAATGCAACATATCAAAATTTATCCTACCCCGCAAATTATGTAGCGAGATCATGCAAGCTTGGGAATATGTTGAGCCAACATTATGGATCATATATCTAAGAGCGCATCATTCGCTGACTCATATATCTTGATCGCAAGAATTAGCAGCCAACCAGATAGTTTGGAGTGAAAAAGAAAAGTTATAACCTAACTTGTATAAAGCATCGTGTTGTGATCTATTTTTCTATCATTTGACAAGGAGCAAGCTGAGGAGATTAGACACTAGTACATTTTGGCAAATATATGACTACGTGACTAAAAATTTTAGTCACACCACTAAAATTTTTGGTCATGTGACTAAAATTGATCATATTCTACTAATTTACAAGTATAGATGACTAAATAAG
>MU226401.1:1028867-1063937 GCA_018584345.1 Thuja plicata | reverse complement strand
TATATATATATATATATATATGATTTATTTCTTAGACTACTGATACTTTGATCGAGTGTGTAGGTGAATAGACCATGGATTCAAAATCAGGGAAAAAAGATTGGCTTTATATGGAATTCAGTAAAGAACCAAGGTTAACTCTACAGAGAGATATAACCTCGTTGTTTGGTGATTTATTTTCTAATTGTGAATATGCATGTATGTCATTGTAATATGTTCATTTTGTAATTCCAACTAGGCATGCCAATTATGTTTATGTGGTATCAATTGACGCATGTGCAAGTGAGTGGCATGCCCATAAGAGTTAAGAGAGATTATACACTTACCCTAGAGTCACTATGAAGAGTTTCCATGTAGGTTTACTTGTTTTTGGAGTCAAACCTTGTGTCCCATCAGATAATTTCGTGGGTTAACTCTTAGTGTGTTTTATAGGGGTTAAAATGATCCCAAGGGGGTAGCTAGGGTTAAAATTAGCTAGTCCTATAGGTGTACAATGGGTTAAAAATTAATTTTTAGCCATTTGGATGCCAAAATATCATTTATTGCCCTCTAAAAGTACCCTTTTTCAAGAGTGGCGAAAATTTTAAGGAATACATGACCACCATCTTCTCCAAAACTTTGGCCTTCCTTTCATTTATGAGAGGAGACAAAGTGGAAGGAAAAGATTACTCTAGTCATCTCTCATTATGATTAGTAGGTGGGGAGTTGGTGAGGGAGCCCTTTTAGTGAGAGTTTGGAGGAAAGTTTGGGTTGCTTTCCCACTCTCCAAACTTGGAGACTTCTAGTTGAGTTAGTGAGACTTGGAGATTTGACTAAGGAGAGAAAAAACTTAAGGAAGGGAAAAGGCTCAACCTCAACTCATTTTTCCATTAGCTTGGAGCAAGGTTGGTGCTCTCAAGCCAAGAGAAATCTCATATGTTTTGCATTTCCAATATTATATTTTTGATTCTTGGTAGATTTGTATCATGTAGTAGCTAAGTGTTGTGTTGTGGATTTCTTGAGTTTTTTTTATTTTCTTGTACTGTATGAATGAGTTTGTGTTGTGGATTTCATTCCATTTTCTTTGTTTTCTTTCCTTATGTGATGTTTGGGGTGTGAAAGGTTACACTCACCCTTGGGAGGGTAGAGAGCCTTGTGGGTGAAGGGTCTTGGGAATGCCTTTTAGTGTAGAGTCTCTTCTCAAGGAGAAGAGGGATAAGGTATGGATGTATGGGCTCTATGTGCCATTGTTTTCTCTATTATTTGCGGGTGATAAGGGGAGAAATGTTTGTTGATGAATGTGCAGCACATGAGAAATGTTTCAAATTTTGTTGAAGAGGAATGTGCAGCACATGAGAAATTTTTCTTTCATCAACAAACATTTCTAAAACTTTTTTTTAGGGCTTGAAATGAAGAGGAAAAATTTTAAACTATGCCACTACAAGCACATTCATAAACAAATTTATAAAGTAATTATGGTTGATAACACACCTCCACCACAGCAGCAGGTAGAACAAGTGAAGGAAGTTACTCCTAGAGTAACTAGATCTAGTATGAAGACAAAAGAGAAGAAAACTGAGAAGAATAAAGCATGGAAACCTAACATTAAAATGCTGCAGAAAAGAGAAATTGAACAAGGAAAATTGGTTTCAATTGATAAATATTATGACAGATATGAAGAAGAAGATAAACTAAAAATTGAAGACATTGTGATAGAACACATGCTTAGTTTCAAGAAGACACTTTTGGAAGTTGAAGGAAGCATACCCTCAGATTTGTATACAAAATTGGAAAGAAGAAAACATTTGGCACAAGTTGAAGATGATCTAATTAGAAACAAAGAGATTGATGACATGCTGCTTGTGTTATCTATACAAGAGAGAGATATTATAGTCAAAGAATTGAAACCCCTGTTGAGGACAAAGACCAAATTACTAAAGATAATGGCGAGGAAAAATTATGAAGTGACCGAGGAAACTCAGAAGGCAATTGAGAAGATACTATTGAGAACTACTTTTGTCAAGCCCCCACCTCCTAAGATAGATTTACCTACATAATTGGGAATGGATGATAGCACAAAGGACACAGAGACTAATGATAAAGAGATTAAAGAAGACACTACTGTAGATTTCTATGTTTCTAGTGTGGTAGTAACACTAGACCCCTCACAAGATGAGGACCCTTTTACAGTAACCATGGACACTTCTATTGCTGATGAACCTGAGAAGGAAGAGGAGAATAAGGAAGATGAGAAAAAAGAGGATGAAGAACAGAAGACTGAGCAAAATGAAGATGAAAAGGAAGAGGTAACTTCACCATCTAGCTTATTGTTGGAAACTAGTAATGTAAATGTCGATAACATAGATTAAGATGAACTGGTGAAACTGGCATTCACCGCACTGAACAAAGCAAAGGAGAAATTAGTACAGAAAGGAGATAAGAAGACAAAAGTGATTTCAAGAGCTATTGATACTGTGAATAAATTGCTTTTAGTACCCTTAGTATTCTAGAACAAAGATGATATTGAGAAATTGAAAGTCACACTTGATGAGTTTTATGGCCACTTTGAAAATTTTCTGAAGACTGTAGAGGAGAAAGCAGAGAAAACATATGAAGAGAAGAAGCTGATAAAAGTATGCAATTCCATCTCATGAGACTTAGGAGTTGTGAAAACTTGTTTGATAAATGCAAAGAACTGCATTACACATGGGAGAAAGTTATTTGGTTATAGCATGAATCCTATCAGACACATTCAGAATGTTGAAGATATTATTGCCAAGGAAAGGGCAACTTTGAACGGGTTAATGGATGGTTGTGAAACATATTCAGAGTCCATTACAAAGTTAGAAACTGAAGTGACAAAGACATTGGATAAGATCAGTATATTGGAGAATGAGAAGGAGAGAGTACTGAATAGATTCAATTTGCTAAGGAACTTCATTACTCCGAAGCTATCAATACTTGAGGCACATCTAACAGATTTAGAAAAGACTATAGATTCATTGGCTAAAGGCCTACCCACAGACTTGAAGAATGTTGAAACTACATCTTTTGCATTGATTGGATTGATTCATATAAGTTAGAACCTATTTAAGACATGGAGAACTGAAGTGAAGATTTTGGAAGATTCCTTCAAAGACATTCTAAAACTTGTGAGCAAGAAGTGATACTTATTTGTATGCACCTTTTTCATTATTGTCAAAGGGAGAGAAGAGAAGAGAGAACAAAAAAAAATGAATGAAGAAGAGAAGAGAGAACAAAAAATATATATATATATATATATAAAGAAAAGAAAATGAAAAAGATGAGAAGTGGAGGCTGTTTTGTTTTGTTGGAACACTTAGTATTTTTTTTGTTAAGTGTTGCCATCAATGCCAAAGGGAGAGATTGTTGGCAAGTGATCAATTTGGGTAATGTGATTCACTTTTTTGGTTGTCATTTATGGAAACACATCTAGGTTTAAGATTGATTATTTTGAAGATAAGTTTAGGTATGTCCAAAATTGACTAAGTACAGAAATAGAGATACAGTATTATTTTGGATATCGAAGATAGAGATCGATGAATTAAGGCATGCGAGCTTAGTGGAAGACAGTATGGAGTATTTATGACATACACCTAAGATGAATTTGGATTTGGTTAAGTTTATGATAAGTTATAAGGATTTGGAGACTGACAGGAAACAAAGAATAGCAACACAGAGCAGTTGGACAGTAGCAAAGAATAAGGGAGTATGACTTGGAATCCAGAAATTGAAGTTGTATTTTTGTTATTGATAGTCTATACTTTGACTATGCAAGTGCACCAACTATGCATTTGATATTTACTATATTAAATGTATTTTGTATTGAAGTCTGACTTAGTACTGTTTGTAATATTCAAACTAAGAGTCAACTTTGTAAAGTTAAAAGATATATATGTAAGATCTTTTTGGTAAATATTATGAAGTGAGGAAGCGAAGTGTATGCAATATTATATCTAAAAGAGAAGACATGTGAATGGCAGAGTAGAGAACGGTAGAGCTATAAAGGAACTATCAAAGCATTTGTGATGCTTGTTTTGTTCATGACTGAGAACCTTTTGTAACAGAATTACTTTGTAAGAGTTGTAAGCTCATTGGCCCCTAACAAGGTGTTGTGAACCTTTAATAGGGTTGTTATTCCTCTAACAGGGAAATATACTATGTAACATTCAACGCCTAACAGGGCTAGGTCTCCTTATAGGGACATTATACTTTAGTACATGCTTGTGGGTATCATCCCCACCAGGGTTTTCCCTTGGCTAGGGTTTCCTCATAAACAAATCATGGTGTTATGATTTTTGTGTTATTTGTTTATGTTCTTTCCTTTACTGCAATTGTATGGTTAATGCTCAAGTGGTTGAATTATTTAATTAACTATTATAATACTGATTCACTCCCCCTCTCAGTATTATCCAATCCTAACAAGTTGATGACACAGACACCGAATAAGAAGAATACATCGAGATGGTATTTTTATCCATGAAGGATGATTCAGATGAAGATGAAGAAAGGTATGTAGAAACTGCACTCATATCTAAAGTTAGTAAAAATGATGTCTGGATCATAAATAGTGGCTGCACTCACCATATGACCAGTGATAAACAAAATTTTGAGACTTTTGAATACTATAATGGTGGTTCAGTAAGAATGGGAAATGATACACCTTGTCCAGTTGAAGGTAAAGGAACCATAATTTTGAATAACCTGATAAAATGTGAAAATGCCTACTGGGTAAAAGGACTAAATTATAATTTATTAAGTGTTTCACAGCTGAACAATTCAGGCCATAGAGTAGCATTTGAAAGAAAGAATGAAAATATCTACAATGAATCAGGAAGATTGATTGGTACCGGTGAAAAGACAAAAGGTAACCTTTTCTATCTTAATGACACTAACACAACTTGTTTGATGGCTAGAAATGAAGATATATGGTTGTGGCACAAGAGATTGTATCATGTGAACTTTGACAACATGATAAAGATAAGAAAAAAAGGAATGTCAGAGGCTTACCAATCATGACTAAGACCGAGCATATCATGTGCAAACATTGTCAAAAAGGTAAGATGACAAAGTCTAGTTTCAAGAGTAAAACCCATACATCTATTGCAATTCTAGAATTAGGTCATACAAATCTATGTGGACCCATGAGGAAAAAGAGCTACTATGGAGATAGGTATTTTATTCTCTTTGTTGATATTTTTCTAGAATGATGATAGTCATGTTTTTAAAAGATAAATCAGAAACATTTAAGATGTTTAAATGGTATAAAGTAATGGTAGAAAAACAAAGTGAAAAGAAATTTAAATGCTTAAGGTTAAATAGAGGAGGGGAATTTACTTCAGAAGACTTCACTGACTATTGCAATGAGCATGGAACTAAAAGACAGGTTTCTTCACCAAGATCACCACAGCAAAAAGGAATTGCTTAAAGGAGAAATAGATCAATTATTGACTGTGCAATAACATTGATGATTGAGAAAAGCATCACTCAAAATTTCTAGAGGGAAGCTATCAGTACTGATGTCTACACATTAAACAAAGTTCAATTGAAGAAAGACACAAAAAAGACACCCTATGAGCTTTGGTATGGTTATACACCCAATGTAAGTTACTTTAGAATCATTGGTAGTTAATGTTATATATTGAAGGATGATAGAAATGGAAAAATTTACTGCAAAAGTGAAGAAGGTATCTTCCTAGGGTATTCAACCAAAAGCAAGGCTAATAAATGTCTTAGAATTCATCTAACAAAATCATTGAAAGTGCAAATGTAAAAATAGATGAATTTACATAAAAGAATGATAAGGAAAGCAAAAAGGAAACAGAGGACTACAACAATTTTGTTTATATAGAACTTGACAGTCTACCCGAGCAATAGTGTGTCACTCCCAAGCATCAGAACATTGCATGCGAACATTAGGCTACAATTATCGACAATCGGGATAATCCTCAAGATGATGTTCCAAACAATGGAGATGAGAATGAGGGTGAATTAGATGATCATAATGATGAACACAGAGCTGAACTGAAATTTTCTAAGTATGTCAAAAGACATCATCAATAGAATCAAATCATAGGAGACAAGAAGGCTGAAACAAGCATAAGAAGTAAGTCACTTAACACCAGATTTTTACTTTGTAATTTTGAGCCTAAATATGTTAACAATGCACTTGAGAATGAAGAATGAGTCAATGCTATGAATGGGGAAATAGAACAAATTGAGAAGAACAATACATGGACACTAGTACCAAGACCAGATGACAAGAATGTCATCAGTACCAAATGGATATTCAGAAATAAGTTGAATGAGAATGGAGAAGTCACTAGAAACAAAGAAAGATTAGTATGCAAGGGATATACACAAGAAGAAGGTGTTGATTATGGAGAAAACTTTGCACCCATTGCAAGACTAATAGTAGTTAGAATCTTACTTTCTTATGTTGCATTTAAAATATTCAAGGTATACCAAATGGATGTCAAATATGCATTCCTAAATGGAATATTAGAAGAAGAAGTATACATTGAACAACCAGAAGGGTTTTTTGATCCAGACAAGAGAAGCATAGTATGTAGACTACATAATCCTTGTATGGATTGAAACAAGCACTGATAGCCTCATATGAAAGACTTCACTCATATCTCATTAGCATAAAAAAATTTAGAACAAGTGAAAATAGAAATCTATACTTAAAAGAAGATACCGATGGTAATATTATGATTGCTGAAATTTTTGTTGATGATATCATTTTTGGGGGAAATAAATTGTTATAAAAATACTTTGCTAATGAAATGAGAAAGGAATTTGAAATGTCTATGTTTGGGGAGATCAAATTCTTTCTTTTTCTATAGATTCTTCAATAAGACACAGGCATATACATCACTCAGTCCAAATACATCAAGGAAGTGCTGAAGATATTCAAGATGGAAGATTCCAAGCCAGTTGGAACACCTATGGCTACCAGATGTAATCTAAAAAAATAAGACAAATCCAATGAGGTAAATCAGACCTTATATAGATCAATGATTGGAAAACTAATTTATGGTGTTCACACAAGACTAGATATAGTGTTAGAATAGGTAGGAACCTAATCTCTCAAGAACACCTGCATGCATAACCCTGTCACATGGAAGAAGCAAAGAACAGAAATCAAGAAAAATCTATGGAGGCCAAAAAACCAGAGGCATCATATGCACATTCAAAAGAAACAATCTTCTATTATGAACAATGTATTACAATATGATAATGTCTTATGAAATACAAAGAGGTGAATCCTTAAAAATGAATCACAAAACCCTAAAAAGGGAAACCCTAAGGTTGGCTTAAGCAACTAGAGTGAATAGGTGGGTTAGTAATTAGATCAAAATGATTTAATTAATAACCCAAAAGGACTATTACTCTAACAGCCCCCTTAAGATAAGCTTAGGGAGAAGCAAAACCTAGGAGACTACTGCAGAAAGAAGGAAAGAAGGGTCCTAGCAACAAAGGCCTGATCAGGTACCCAAGTGCAAGAAATCTCTGTAAAGCAGGGAAATAGGGAAAACACAGTGGGAAAAACTCTACCTCAAAGAGAGATGAACTAGATGAAGGAAACAAAGCCTCCAATCTAGGGAAATTCCCAAAGAAAGGAACAAGAAAGAGCATGTATAGCATCTCCAAAGCATGAAGCTGCAAACACTATCAGAAGTAACTACTGGAACCCCCACTGAAATAGTGCATGACCAGGTAGAGAAGACAAAGTCTGAAGAGCTAATCAATCGAAGAGGTGACCTCCAAAAGTAGGAATGAATGAGTGTCTATATAGTAGATGATCCATCTCACTGAAATGCATAGGGTCCTAGCCACTGCATCCACCTAGTACATAGGAACAAGAATTGAATATGTAGATCACACAACCGAATCAAGGAAGCAATAGAACCAATAGGTGAACCCCATCATAATGCTGAATAGGGACAGGGGTGACAGGAACACTGAAATGCAATGTCAGATATAGTTGCAAGAAGAAGAAGCAAGAACACCAATAGTGCAACATAAGTACAAGCACAGGATAAAGGGCAGTTTTATGGACACACAACATGGGATAATGTCGTAAAAGGTACACTCACTTGACAAAGGTGGATGAGCACATAAGGAAAAACATCATAACCCCCCATGGCACTTTATAACTAAGTGCAAGTACAAACAAACACAAAGTGCTTGAGATCCCAGATATGCAAAAGTAGGTACTTTATCTTAGTGCATTTATAGAAAAGAGAATGCTATAGAAGATAAGCATACAATGCTCAGAAATTCAAAAAGAAGAGTGAGCCAGAAGAACAGAAGAAGAGATCCTAGGACCTGTAGAACCCAAGTAATTCGACAGAGTGTGAAAGTGAAAAACTCAGAGGAGAAAGAACCTAGAGAAAAATATGGATAAAAGACCCCTACCACTGAAAAACTCACTGAATCAGCTTTCTGACAATATTTGGTTTGCCAAAAATAGAGTCCAGATGAGAAAGATAAGGCTCTTGGAAGGAAAAAACAAACATCAGACTTTGACAGAGAAAAAAATTGTCAAAATAGCAGAGCCAAAAAACTTAACCTCCATAATCAAAAAGAGCTCGGAAAGAGCTTTTCGATGATATAGAAAAGTCAAAAAAAGACCTCTGTATGCTCCAGATAGAGCAAAAGGACCATCAGAGGGTAGAAAGGCTCCAAAAAATTTGTTTTAAGCCCCTAGGGATGAAAAAACCCTAGGCCCCTGGGGCTGGAAAAACACTAGCCCTTGGGCGCATGGTGCATGTAGGGGGTTGGAGCGGAGCTCTCAGTCACACATGTGACCACCGCAGGACTAAAAAAGGGCCCGCAGGGCTAAAAGCATGTTGGGCGGTGTAGTAGGTGGGGGAGCCAGGTAGAGGAGCCAGCTAGGTGGAGTGGTGGTGCCGGCGGCAGTGTAGGTGGCGGAGCTAGAGGTGGGCAGTGCCGCTCCTGGTGGTAGGGGTCGAAGGTGCCGGTGGAGCCAGGCGTGGGCCGAGTTGCGGTGGTGCGCCAGCGGCCCAAAGGTGGCACCATTTAACTAACCCTAACTACGTTAAAATAAATACAAAAAACCTTAAAAAAAGTATTTTTTTTTAAATTTCTCAGTTTTCGTGCTCGTACGGCACTGGAAACCAAATTTTTTTCACCTCAGAGCCACATTGTCCAAAATGGACAATTTTTATATGGTTTCTGGGGTTTTTGGGTGCTCTGAGCTCAATGGTGATGTCCATTTGAGCCCAAAATGTACCCAAATTTTTTTTTTTTGCATGCAAAAAAGAAACAAAAAATATCGTCCTACAGAGAACCTCCTGCTTTTGAAACACTTCAACAAAACATGAACAGAAAGCAGAAAGATGGCTCTAATACCATGTTAGAATAGGTAGGAACCTAATCTACCAAGAACACCTGCATGCATAACCCTGTCACATGGAAGAAGTAAAGAACAAAAAGAAAGAAAAATCTGTGGAGGCCAAAAAGCCAGAGGCATCATATGCACATTCAAAAGAAACAATCTTCTATTATGAACAATGTATTACAATATGATAATGTCTTATGAAATACAAAGAGGTGAATTCTTAAAAAGGAATCATGAAACCCTAAAAAGGGAAACCCTAAGGTTGGCTTAAGCAACTAGAGTGAATAGGTGAGTTAGTAATTAGATCAAAATGATTTAATTAATAATGGCCAAAAGGACTATTACTCTAACATATAGCACACACAGTTGGAATAGTTGCAATATTCTCTGCTAATCCCAAAGAATCACATATGACTTGTCAAGAGAATTCTAAGATATATGAAGAACACCAATGACTATGGCTTATGGTACAAAAGGGAAGGAAAATTTGAGTGACAAGTCTATACAGATGTTGATTGGGATGGAAACATTGATGACCAAAAGAGCATAACTGGAGGAGCATTCTTCATGGGTGACAGACTTGTCACATGGATCAGCAAGAAGCAAGGATGCATCTCTCAGTCAACTACAAAAGTAGAGTATGTAGTTTCTGCTACAAATTGCTCTAATATTGCATGGATCAAGAAATTGCTGGAAGGTATGAATATGAAGATCATTGAACCAGTAATTATCTATTGTGATAATACCAGTGCAATTAACACTTCTAAGAATCTAGTCATGCATGCTAAGACTAAGCATATTGCTATCAAGTATCACTATCTAAGAGAACAAGTGCAAGCAAAGGAAGTGACACTAGAATATGTTCAATCAAAGGAATAGTTAGCTGATATATTCACCAAGCCATTACTAAAGGATACATTTGAGTACTTGAGATAGAGACTAGGGGTCCAACCCTTATCTATCGCTCAGTAATCTGACTAGGAGGTTTCATCATCCTATACCAAAACTGATAATCAGTCAATTTGATGCAAACATTAAGATGAATAGCAACAGATATATCTATACATAGCAAGGTACATATCTGCATCGAAAACCAGAGACATTGTATTTCTAATGGATAGGGAAATTCAAGGAATATATTATGAAAAAGGATGGAACATGATATAGATGATAAAACAAGGAGAAGTAATTTTTTTTGGCATTGTTGTCAAAGGGAGAGAATTATCTCATTATCATCAAGGAGAGATTTTCATTTTCAAAGGGAGAGATTATCTCATTGATCAAAAAAAGGATTATCAAAGGGAGAGATTTTCTCATTGATAAAAAAAGATTATATCATTATCCATGAAGGTAAAAGTTCCTGAGAATCAGAAGGAAGAGTTAAACAATATTCTAAGGGAGAGAAATTGATTACATATGAAATATCCATCTAAGGGAGAGAAGTAACAAAGGGAGAGAATTCAGACAAAGAGAAAGATTGTTGTCAAAGGAAAAAGAGATTATGAAGAAGAGGAATAGTCAAGGCAGAGCACATATCAGATGATACATCTATCTAGAGAAGGGATTGAAGATTGAAGACAACCACTCTGCATGAAACAAATCTAAGCTATTTTGAGCTTACCGAGAACCAGACATTTGTAATAGTTACATTAGAAAAGATTGATGAAACTGTATATTTCTTATTGTATTAGTGATAGTATAGTATGATAATGTAGTATGTTTCCATCAATGCCAAAGGGAGAGATTGATGACATGTAACTGATTGAATGTTTGAAGATGTTAAGTTGATCACCGAAATGTAGAAGGATAATTCAAGACATTAAATAAGTTAATGGATTGTAATGTCACTGATGTCAACTTCATATAATCTAATTGGTTATAATCAAAGTGTCAAAGACTTTAGAGAATCAAAGAGATAAATATTATGCTTTTAGTAATGCATAAAAGACAAGAATTCACAATATGACTTCAAACACCGATGGTTAGTGAACACCGGTAGATAGAGATCACAGAAAAGACAAGTCAAAGTGATGCCTAAGAAAAAAAATTGACAAGCATTACCGATGAGTAGAATCATAAGCATAACCGACGGCTAGAAACATAGTATAAATTGACGGAGAAGCCCGAGCAGAACTAAAGTAGTGACCAAAGATATCAAAGAGTTAAACACCAAAATTAACTTGAGTTCAGAAATGACAAAATATCTAGCTCGTAGAGCTAAATATGGAGTTAAATAATAGTTATCTTTATTTTCATCAACAAGATAAAGCCAGAGATAAGTAAGGGATTTAAAATTGTTTTGTCCAGTTGACAAAAAGATCTTTGAGAGATAAAATAGGAGTTTTGATTTAAATCTATTTGGCGAGAATTGTGGATCACACCAAGATCAAGAAAATCAAGAACCTAACAATGGTGATATCATGTCTATAAAGAGACAACTCAATTTATTACAAATTAGTGTGGTGGGTGAATGAATGAAAAGAGGATGTTGAAGAGAAATTGATGAAGAGAAACTCCATACAGTCCTGATCAACAAGTTGAGAATAGAGCTAAAGTTTTCTATAGACACTGAAAAATAGAGCACAACATCACCAAGAATAATCAAAGTGGAGAAAAGGTATAAACCAAGATATATTGATCTGAATAGTTTTATGAGATTATAATAGGTCTTAAAATCTGCAAGTATAAGTTGTATATGTGAATAGATTATACTATTTTAGTTTAACCATTGATTCTAAAAGTCTCTTAACGGAGCATGATTTGAAAATCCTTTCTATATTGAGATACATCCTAAGGAGTATCAAACAGTTTGATCATGAAGATAGCATGAGATGCCAGATACCTATTGACAGGCCAAGTGAGTGTTTGATCAAGCAAGGTAGCATAGACATTCCTGATATCAAGTGACAGACTAAAATTTTAAATCCTCTAACAAGGTCACACCTAACAGTGTGTTTGTAACGTTTAACAGGGTTGTCTATTCACCAAGATCACTTCAGAAGAGTGCAAATTTTGGGTTACCAATCCCAAGTGGTTTTTCCTTTAACAGGGTTTTCACCTTAAAAATCCATGTCTCAATATGTTTATGAGTCATTACTTTAGTTTTTTTCATTACACATAACTTAATTAGATTGATCGGTATACTCTAGATAATTTACTATCTTTCTGTAAATTAACAGACTACTATTCAGTAAATATACAGTAGAAGGTTTTACAAAGCATTCCAAGTAGTAGTAATTTGATAAAAGTATTTGGAGGCATTCATCTTATAGGACTAAAGATAACTAGAGGCTTAACATTGTGGTACTAAGTTTTTGGGTTGATTATTGGAATATTTTTAGGCCACTAATTCACCCCCCCTCCCCCTCTCAGTTATTACTAACACTTAGGGTTCATTAAGATTAGGTTTTCTTGATTAATTGTTGTGATTGGGGGTCTAGGGTTTAGATGACCATTTGTATGTGATTACATTTTCCCCTCTTTGAATTGATGTGCGATCAACACATTTATTCAAACACATGTTAGTGAGAAAACCCAAAACAGTTTGATTTTGCAGTGATGAAACCATTCTTTTGAAGAAGAAAGTCAATTTTGAGCTTGATTGGATGAAGATCGATCAAAAGATATAAAATAGAATACTCAGTTTGAATTGAAGTGATGAAACTAAACGTCTTTTAGGAACTCTTAAACCTTTTGATTGGTTTGAATGAATAACCAGTTTGATTTGAAGCGATGAAACTGATTACCATTAAGAGATTTGATTAGCAAGCAAATTGACTTTATTTGAAGCGATGAAGCCAATTTGATCAATGTATCTACTTTTAATAATGAATATCTCATATAAGACCGATATTGTTTGGTTTTGAGTGTATTCACCATTGTATAAGACCATTGATTAGGTTGCCTTTGATTTTAAGATGATCTCAACTTGATTTGATGCGATGAAGTTGAGATGCCCCAAGCGACAGGGTTTTGATTGAGGATGTGATCACTGGATTGTTGATGTCCTGATCTTACCCCCTTAAGAGAGAAATTGAAACCCCAGTGATGAGAAGCAATTCAATTGATATAATGATGCAAGAAGAAACTGATCTTATTAGAAAGAGGTCCCAAGCGGGTTAGGATAAAAGATGTACTTGATGGGAGGTCATGTTTGACCAAGATTAACCAAAAGTATGATACAAGGATTGATTTGAGGAAAATCATGAGAGATTTCTATTGGTCTAGAGTCCAGAAGATTGATTGTGCAAGCGATCAGCTGCAGTTGACTGAAAAATTCAAATGTTAGATTTTTATTTTGATCCTGAAAATGGAGTCAGGACAGTTGAATTAGTGAGGGGTGTCATGTTCATGCACAACTGACTACTCGATAAAATGAAGATTGATCAATAATAACCTTAGATCCTTCACATTGGAGAGAGATATCAATATTATGCATATTTCAACACCACGCAGATGGAGATGCAGATGCAAGACTAACATGATTGCAACCTAAGATGTAGTCACTAAACCTTTAGCATTGAAATTCTTCATCATTGAGCATTTTTTGGAACATTGGAATCGATACAATCCTTACTGGTGCTAGTGCAACCATAAGAATATAAATATGACTTTCATCGGATAATATATGAGAAACTAAGATAAGCATTAGGGCACAAAAGCCGAGATGACTTGAACATTGCTTATATTTGATGTTGCAAGAGTACACTAGTATTGAGGCATTCAAAGACAAGATAACCATGAGTCTAATCTTGCATAAAAAAGAAGAGAAATAACATTCAAGGAGATAGTTCTGACTTCAACTTGTTGTGCAAGTAAACAGGATTGAGGGATGTGAGGCTTTTATGCCTTAATATAGGAGTGCTCTTATCACATACACCCTATTTATTTGACATTGCTAGATCATCGGGACCACACCAACAAGTAGTAGACAAAGAAAATATTGACAAAAAATCAATGAGAATAGACAATATACAAAGAGAAGTTCAACATACTTCAGTCAATTTCAAAGTTTTTGGATGTGTATATGTATGAGGTATTGAGAAACACTATCGTTCTTGTGAGTGCGATGTGTTTGAGCTCTATCAATTTGTTGTTTACATTTAAGGTATCCAATGTGTGTTAAGAAACACATATGCATCTAAAGATAGTGTTAAGAAACACTTTTTATTAGGGTGTTGAGAAACACATGTTGTTTCAGTAGTGAGATGTCCTTCAGAAATAGCAAGATTACTAACTCTTGTGTAATCCAAAGATATGATCAAATTAGGGACTCATGCCCCTAGTATCAAATGTCGAAGACAGACTTCATTCATACTACAAGGACAACGCCAATTTCATTGCCCCCTGAATATGACTCTGGATTAGTTTCAAGCTAGGATAGTTCTCAGAAGAACTAGAGTGTTACGAAAGGGATTGGAAGCTATGTACAAATTGAAGAAAAGGATTTATGTCAAGACTAAGCATTGATAGATTGAGTGCTGAGTACAAGAGGTGCCTATTTACCAGGTTTTCACCTATTTGGTAGAGATTCTATTTAGCAGAAATTGAATTTATTTGAAGAGATGAAGCTAATTTGATTAATGTGTCTAGTTTTAGAAATGAATGAATTGTCTAAGACCGATCTATCTGGTTTCGAGTGTATCCATCACTGTATGAGACAATTGATTGGGTTACTTTTGATTTATGATAATCTCAACTTGATGTGATGCGATGAAGCTGAGATGCCCCAAGTGATGGGATCTTTCTTGATGATGTGATCATTGAAAACCTGGTAAGCATGTCTATGTCGCCATCCTTTTCTTTTTCTTTTTCAATTTTTTGTATTTTTTCAATTTTTTGTATTTTTTTTATTTTTTGATTTATTATTATTGGTTCATCAAGGCACCTATTGCTAGGTTTTTACCAAGATGATCATTTTTTTAGGAATTTTTCCAATTTTTATATTTTTTTTATGTTACTCTTGTCTCAAGAAAGATCACATTGGTTTTCCCCCAATGTCTAGCAAGGTAGAGGAGATTACAAATGTATTATAAAGTTGATGGATGAGGTGACTAGACAATGGTGGATGAAGAGGGTGATTGAAACCCTCAAGGATAGTCTCCTCAAGATTACCCAAGGTAGGAAAAAAAGAATATAGCAATATAGGTTCATGGAGCAGTGCTGGATAGCATATAAGATAATGACCTGATATCATGAAAAGCATGTGGTCCAAAAGAGTGACTTATTATTGATGACAATTATAGTGATGTTTACATAAATGTCTAGTCCTATCTGAGCACAGTCAGTTTCTACCAAGCTCTCTTGGGCATTGAAGATGACCAAAGTGATTTTTAGTTCTAACCGTGTTCACTCGGGCATTGCAGTATTGGTCGGGCATTGAAGGATTTTAGTGTTGACCAAGTAAAACAGTTAGTGTCATTCGACTAATAGTGGCTTATATTTTATGGATAATTAGTTATATGCAGCCGACAAACATGAGTTTTTTTATTTATTTAGAAGGATATCAAGGTCGACTTGACAAGGCTCAACATATATATAACGTCAAGTTTGAATTGAATATAATGGTGATGTGGAATTGCATGTGAAGTGTGATATGAAGAGTGAAGGCAAAATCAAATGGGATTCTGATTGAGGACAAAATATAGAGGACTGCAACAAAATATCTGATCAGTAAGGATAAAGTATTTAATCCATAATAGAGATCTGAATCAGCAAAGATAGTTTCTTATCAAAATAGGTCAATCCATTGTTACTTTCTAACAATTGTAGCAGTGATCAAAATCTCTTAATAGAGTAGACTTAACAATATTTTGTAAATCCTCTCACAAGGTGAAATTTCTACATTGAAGTGTTTGAAGTCCTCTCACAAGGTCACTCCTTACAGGGTGATTAAGTCCTCTAATAGGGTCACACCTAACAGTGTGTTATTGTAACATTTAACAGGGTTGGCTCCTAACAGGGCTCACTTTAGAAGAGTGAAAAATAGTGACTAGTTGCTATTGGTAGTTTTGCCCATATTGGGTTTTCACATTAAATCTTGGTGTTATCTGTGTACATTTCATTTTCTTTATGGTTTATGTTTCTTCAATTAATTACTAAAGATAATCATAGTTAATATCTTAATATTTTCTATGTTAACTGAGTGACAGTGAAATATCTATGTTAACCGAGCAACAATGTTAAAAAATTTTAAGACATCTAAGGGACTAGGATTTGTTTTTGTGGTAACTGATTCACCCACCCCCTCTCAGTTACTCAACTCATTTCCAACAATTGGTATCAGAGCACCAAGTGCTTACATGGAAGGTTTAAAGGCCTAATCTAAAGATCAAAGATGTCTTATAGAAGGGAGATCCCTAAGCTCAACAAGGAGAACTTTGCTACATGGAAAGATCTGATGAGTCTACATCTATCTACTATTGGAGATATTGGTTTGCAATTCTTGGATCACAAGTATGTGAAACCACCGCGACCTACGTCTATGGATGAGATGGTGGAAATGAAGTATCATAACATAATGCCTCTACACTCATCTATTTTGAATTTGATGAAGTCAAGGACTGCCCTACTACCTTTGATATGTGGAACAAATGACATGATATCTATGGAGGAGATGCAAATGTAAAGAGATCCAAAGTAGAAAGTCTCAGAGGTCAATTTAATATGATGAAAATGAAAGAAGAAGAAAACATTACAAAATACAATGAAAGAATCATGAAAAGTGTTAATGCAATCAGAGCTACTGGTGGAACAATTGAAGACAAAACAGTAGTCAGCAAGGTATTAAGAACTTTACTTCCTATCTATGCAATTAGAGTTTCATCTATTCAAGAAATGAGATGTAGTAATGACATAAATCTAGATGGATTGATTGGAAGATTATCAACTTTTGAGTTGGATAACTTTGACAATTATTCTCCTAATCCTAGAAATCTTGAGTCGACATTCAAAGCTAATTTAAAACTTGGAAAGATGAAAGGAAAATAGATTGACAGTGATAGTGCTAATTATTCTGATGATGAGGATCTAGAAATCATTGAAGCATTACTTGCAAGGAGATATACAAAAGGAAAAGGAAAATACAAAGGAAGAATACCATTGATTTTGTTTTCATGTGATAAGGTTTCTCACATTGATGCTAAGTGTACGAACAAGGAAGACAAAGGTGAAAGAAAGTTCAACAAGTATAAAGGAAAAAAAGATTACAATTAAAGCTACAAAATTTACAGGCACAAAGGTAATAAATCTTGTTATATTGCTAAAGATTTTGATAGTGATGAAGATGGAGATGAAAATGAAGATGAAATGGTTTAAATTTCTATTAAGGATGAGTCAGATAGTGAAGACAATGAAAAGACTACACTATACTCTCATATTAGTAAGAATGACACCTGGATAATTTATAGTGGTTGTTCTCACCACATGACTAGTGATAAAACCAAATTTGAACATCTTGAACACTATGATGGTGGAAGTGTTATTTTTGGGAATGATGAACCCTGATATGTGAAAAGTAAAGGTTCTATTTCTCTTATTGAAGGAATCAAATGTGATAATGCTTATTGGGTTGAAGGAATAAGGTGTAATCTAGTAAGTGTGACACAACTGAATAACATTGGTTTTAAGGTAGAATTCATGAATGGAAAGGCCAAGCTCCTAGATGGTAGAGGAAACATGGTTGGAACTCGTAGACAAACAATAGGTAATCTATTTTATCTTGATCTCAATGAAAGCACTTTTTATTGCACAAGTAGAAGAAAGCTGGTTATGGCATAAAATGTTGTGTCATGTGAATTTTGACAACCTGATTAACATAAGTAAGAATAGAAGAGTAAGAGGTATTCCTTTTCTAAAGAAACCTAAACTAGCAATATGCAAACAATGTCAAATTAGGAAGATGGGCCAAACAAGCTTCAAGAGAAAGAACTGCAATACAGAAGAATTCTTGGCATTGGTACATACTAAATTATGTGGACCAATTGGAACAAGATACACAAGTGAGAAGTACTTAATTATATTTGTTGATGATCATTCTAGAATGATGATTTTTATGTTCCTAAAAGAAAAATCAGAAGCCTCTCAGAAGTTCATGGTACCTAGCCAGAGTTGAAAAAGAATAGGAAAGAAACTTAAATGCTTAAGATCTGAAAGAGGAGGAGATTTCATTTATAATGAATTCAATGAGTTCTACAATGAAATAGGAATCAAAAGACAAGTATCTGCCCCAGGTACACCATGGAAGAATGGTATTGTAGAAAGAAGGAATAGATCCATTATGGATTGTGCAAGAACCTTGATGATTGAGAAGGATGTTGCTACCAATTACTGGAAGGAAGCCATTAGCACTGCAATTCACACCTTGAACCATGTTCAACTGAAGAAAGGTACTAAGAAGACACCTTTTGAATTATGGTATGGCTATAAACCTAATGTTCATTATTTCAAAGTATTTGGAAGTAAATGCTACATCTTGAAGGAAAAAAGAAATGGAAAATTTGATGTAAAAGGTGATGAAGGTATATTCCTAGGCTACTCTAGCAAAAGCAAAGCATATAAATGTCTAAATCTTACTACTCATAAAGTCATAGAAAGTGTGCATGTAAAGGTTGATGATTTTACAGAGAGAAATGAAGAATAGAGCACTAAAGAGCCTGGAGACTATAGAAACATTGTGTATTATGAACCTGATACTATACCTAAGACATAGGAAATGGTGATTGGACAGTAATCATATCAACCACTGAAATCATCAGCACAAACCTTGTTGCAACATGTGATGCTTACTAAAGAAACTGAGTCACAAACAGAGGGAACCAAGTCTCAGAATGAAGAAATTAAGTCCTAGACAAAGGTACTGAGTCACAGATAGATACACCCAAGTCTCAGACAGTGGAACCCGAGTATCAGACAGAAGAATAGGACAAAATATTTGAGCATGGTGAACATAGTTGAGCAAGCCCAAAATCAAAGAGGAAGGATCATGTACTTGCTAAATATGTTATAAGGCATCATGTACCTAAACAAATAATTGGAGATCAGATAGAAGGTGTAATAACAAGGAACAAAATAAAAGGTACATGTTTACTTAGTGAAATTGAACCTAGAACTGTTAAACATGCATTGAATGATGAGAACTAGATTGAAGCAATAAATGAAGAAATTGAGCAGATAGAAAAGAACAAAACCTAGACTCTTGTACCTAGACCAAAAGACAAGAATGTGATTGGTACTAAGTGGGTTTTCAGAAACAAGATGAATGAGAAAGGTGAAGTTTCCAGAAACAAATCCATCTTAGTATGTAAAGGATATGCTCAAGAAGAAGGTATTGATTATGGAGAAAATTTTGCTCCTTTTGTAGGAATTGAAGGAGTTAGAACTCTTCTGGCATATTTTGCACATAAAGGATTCAAGGTATATCAAATGGATGTAAAATCTGCATTCTTGAATGGAATTCTAGGAGAGGAAGTCTATATTGAGAAACCTAAAGGCTTTGTAGATCCTAACAAAAGGAATATGGTTTTCAAACTGCACAAATCATTGTATGGACTAAAGAAAGATCCGAGATCATGGTATGAAAGACTGCATAGTTACTTGATAAGTATTGGAGTTCAGAGAACTAATGATAAAAGTAGCTTGTACATCAAAGAAGGACCTCAGAACAAGATACTATTGACAAAAATATTTGTTGATGACATATTGTTTACTGGATATGATGACTTGTGCAGAGAATTCTCAGAAGCTATGAGTAAGGAATTTGAGATGTCTATGTTTGGTGAAATCAAATTCTTTGTTGTCTTACAATTTTATTAGATAAAGGATGGTATCTACATTAATCAGTCTAAATACATAAAAGAGATAATGAAGAAATTTGGCATGGAAGATTATAGACCATTTGGAACACCTATGTGTACTGGACATAAGCTATCTAAGGATGATGATTCAAAAGAGGTAAATCAAACTACATACAGATCCATGATTAGAAAACTTAAATATGTTGTCCACACTAGACCTGATATTGCATTAGCAGTCGGTATTGTTGCAAGGTTTTCATCTAATCCTAGAGAGAATCATTTGATGGCTATCAAAAGGATTCTGAGATATCTTAAGAGTACTAAATATTATGGATTATGGGATAAGAAATGAGGAAAATTTGATTTGAATACTTTTACTGATTCTCATTAGGAAGGAAGTGTTGATGACAGAAAGACAACAAGTGGTGGAGCACTATTTCTTGGAAAGTGGTTAGTCTCCTAGAAAAACAAGAAACAGGATTGCATTTCTCAATCTGCAGTGGAAGAAGAATATGTTGTTGCAGCAATAAATTGTTCAAATATCATATGGTTCAAATAGTTGTTGTCAGGTATGAAGGTGGAAATAAAAGAACCTGCCATTATCTATTGTGACAACACTAGTGCTATTAACATTTCAAATAACCCTGTGATGCATAGTGAGACTAAACATATTGCAATAAAGTATCATTTCTTGAGGGAATTGGTTCAGGACAAGGAAGTTAGATTGTAATATGTGAATACTAAAGAACAAATTGTAGACATATTCACAAAACCATTTCCTAAGGATACATTTTTGTATCTTAGAGGAAATCTAGGGGTAATTCCCCTAACTAAGGCTCACTAAAATATAGTTTAGTGATGCATCAACCGAGCCACTGGAACAAACTTAACATGTTGATGCAGATATTTAGAGCTTACTACATATGAATCAGTATAGACAAGTACATTACAATTTTATTAGATATATCAATTGGTGTCTTTGGCATTGGTTGTTGAAGAGGGAGAGATTACTCTATTTCATATTGGACAGTGAAAGAGGGAGAGATTACTTATGGAGAGATTGATGACAGAGGGAGAACTTTATTAGAAACAAAGATTAATGTAAGAGGGAGAAATCTATATTTCAGTGATAGTGGGAGTTTTTGGATGAGAATCAGAATGAAGCTGAGGACATTAATAAAATTTCATTCTTATTTTTGCTTCTCTATAATTTTTTGTATGATGACATGTTGTGTTGCCATCAATGCCAAAGAGGGAGATTGTTGATGACAATTATTCAATTGTGTATTGTCATTGACGTTTACACAAGTATAGTGATGTTTACACAAATGTCTAATCCTATCCAAGCACAATAAATTTATACCGAGCTCTCTTGGGCATTGAAGATGACCAAAGTTATTTTTAGTTCTAACCAAGTTCACTCAGGCATTACAGTGTTGGTCAGGCATTGAAGGATTTTAGTGTTGACCAAGTAAAACAGTTAGTGTTAGCAGACTAACAGTGGCTTATATTTTATGGATAATTAGTTATATGCAGCCAACAGACATTATTTCTATTATTTATTTGGAAGGATATCAAGGACGAATTGACAAGGATTAACATAGATATATAGATATATAGATCAATTAGAATCCCATCTGATTTTGCCTTCACTCTTCATATCACACTTCACATGCAATTCCACATCACCATTCTATTCAATACAAACTTGACCTTATATATATATATATATATATATATACACTTGAATGTAGAAATGTCACCTTGTGAGAGGATTTATAAAAGACAGTTAAGTTTACTCTATTAAGAGATTTTGATCACTGCTATAATTGTTAGAAAGTAACAATGGATTGACCTGTTTTGATAAGAAACTATCTTTGGTGATTCAGATCTCTATTCTAGATTAAATACTTGATCGTTACTGATCAAATTATTTTTTTCAACCCTCTGTATTATGTGCTCAATTAGAATCTCATCTGATTTTTCCTTCACTCTTCATATCACACTTCACAGGAAATTCCACATCACCATTCTATTCAATACAAACTTGACCTTATATAGATATAGATATAGATATAGATATATAGATATATAGATATAGATCAATTAGAATCCCATCTGATTTTGCCTTCACTCTTCATATCACATTGCACATGCAATTCCACGTCAGCATTCTATTCAATACAAACTTGACCTTATATATATATATATAAGGTCAAGTTTGTATTGAATAGAATGGTGACGTGGAATTGCATGTGAAGTGTGATATGAAGAGTGAAGGAAAAATCAGATGGGATTCTAATTGAGAACATAATACAGAGGATTGCAACAAAATATTCAATCAGTAAGGATCAAGTATTTAATCTAGAATAGAGATCTGAATCACCAAAGATAGTTTCTTATCAAAATAGGTCAATCCATTTTTATAAGAAACTATCTTTGGTGATTCAGATCTCTATTCTAGATTAAATACTTGATCCTTACTGATTGAATATTTTGTTTCAATCCTCTGTATTATGTGCTCAATTAGAATCCCATCTGATTTTGCCTTCACTCTTCATATCACACTTCACATGCAATTCCACATCACCATTCTATTCAATACAAACTTGACCTTATATATATATTGAATATAATGGTGATGTGGAATTGCATGTGAAGTGTGATATGAAGAGTGAAGGCAAAATCAGATGGGATTCTAATTGATCTATATCTATATATCTATATATCTATATCAATAATATATATATATATATATATATATATATATATATATAAGGTCAAGTTTGTATTGAATAGAATGGTGATGTGGAATTGCATGTGAAGTGTGTTATGAAGAGTGAAGGCAAAATCAGATGGGATTCTAATTGAGCACATAATACAAAGGATTGCAACAAAATATTCAATCAGTAAGGATCAAGTATTTAATCTAGAATAGAGATCTGAATCACCAAAGATAGTTTCTTATCAAAATAGGTCAATCCATTCTTACTTTCTAACAATTGTAGTAGTGATCAAAATCTCTTAATAGAGTAGACTTAACTGTATTTTATAAATCCTCTCACAAGGTGACATTTCTACATTGAAGTTTTTTAAGACCTCTCACAAGGCCGCTCCTTACAGGGTGAGTAAATCCTCTAACAGGATCACACCTAACAGTGTGTTATTGTAACCTTTAACAGGTTTGGCTCCTAACAGGGCTCACTTCAGAAGAGTGAAAAATAGTGACTAGTTGATATTGGTGGTTTTTCCCATACTGGGTTTCCATGTTGAATATTTGTGTTATCTGTGTACATTTCATTTTCTTTATGGTTTATGTTTCTACAATTAATTACTCAAGATAATCATAGTTAATATCTTAAGATTTTCTATGTTAACCGAGTGATAGTGAAATATCTATGTTAACTGAACAACAGTGTTAAATTTGTTTAAGACATCTAAGGGACTTGGATTTATTTTTGTGGTAACTAATTCACCCCTCCCCTCTCAGTTACTCAACTCATTTCCAACACTTATAAGAAGTTTTTTTTCAATTTTGATCAAGACCAAGGGGTCAATTAGATAGGATAGTGATGTGATATAATGATTAGGTTAAGGGGTGATGGAAGAAATGAGTGGATGGTTTGGGATTAAGGAAAGGATGCTTAAGAATAATGAGTATTGACTTGGGATAAGCAAGATCATGATAGGGTACCATGGATTAGAGAAAGTGAATAGGTTGATGGAAAGGATAATGAATGCCAGGATACATGTGTGTTCATGAATAGGTTCAACCTTGTCAAGATCATCCAAAGGAACATGGATGCTCATAGGCTAGATAGAAGTAAGATAAGATGGATAATATGACATGGAAGGAACTTGCCCACAAGTGAATAGTGCAAGTAGGAGGAATTACGCATGATGCTTGTTTGCCATTTTTTCATCATGGTACTTATCCAAGGTGCCACAAGAAGTGGTTTTCACCATAAGACAGATTGATTTCTCTTTATTTTTGCTACCAAGGTGCATGTTTACTAGGTTTTTACCAAGGCACATTTTCTCTCTCTTTTTTTACTTATAATTTTATGGAGGAACTTAAGAGTCTTTCTCTATGGATAGTGCTCCTTTGAAAGATACACTATGATGGCCCAAGGCCACTAAAAGTATGCTCAAAGATACTGATAGGGTGATGGTAGGGAAGAATGATATGGAGGATAAGGAAGATGGTAGCCAAAGACTTATGTGATGGATTGGATAAGAGGAATGGAAGGATATGGGATGGATGGGTAGGTCATAGGTGCAGGATATTGGATAGGGTATTGAAAGTTTTGTGTAGAGCTAGATGGAAATGGGGATTAGATTAATATTGACACACCTTGAAGGGTAGTGGACGTATGGAGGAAAAATTGATGGAAAAGCTTCAGGATTTTATGGATGAGTGGATATGGATCTTGGTACACGAGGACCCAAGATGGATGGAGAAGGGGAGAAGTATTAAAGGTAATGGGTTTTGGGACATGAAGACCCAAAATATAGTTAGAAGATGGGAGACATTTATATGGAGATGAAAAGGAATTCTTTGGAAGCTTTGATGTCAACTCTGACTTTCCATTTTTGTTCAAACCTTTTAAGTGAGACTTGGGAAACCGCATAAATTTTGATTTTATTTTTGCATCCAATTCCTAATGACATGTAACTAACTGAATGTTTGAAGATGTTAAGTTGATCACCGAAATGCAGAAAGATAATGCAAGACATTAAATCAGTTAATGGATTGTATTGTCATTGATGTCAACTTGATATAATATGATGGGTTATATTCAAAGTGTCAGACTTCAAAGCATCAAAGAGATAAAGATTATACTTTTAGTAATGCATAAAAGACCAGCATTCACTAAGTGACTTCAAACATCGACGGGTAGTGGAAACCAAAGGATAGAGAAACCCAAGAGAAAAGTCACAATGATGCCCAAGAAAGAAAACCAACAAGCATTACTGATGAGAAGAATGAAAAGAATTACCAACAGTTAGAATTACAATGTTAACCGACGGACAGACAACCCCAACAAATGGAAAACACCAATGGAGAATCCCGAGGAGAACTGAAGTGTTGACCAAAGCTATCTAAGAGTTAAAACACCAAAATTAATTAAAGTTAAAAAATGAAAAAATACTTAGCTGGAAGAGCTAAAGATAGAATTAACTGGTTGTTGACATTGTTTTAATCAACAAGTTAAAGCTAGAGATAAGTAAAAGATTTAAAGTTGTTTTATCTAGTTGGAAATAAGATTTCTATGAGATAAAACAAGAGTTATGCTTTAAATCAAGATTGGCTAAGGTTGCGAATCATGCCAAGAACAAGAAAATAAAGAAGTAAGAAACGGTGATATCATGTCTATAAAGAGACAATCTAATTCATTATGAATTAGGGGAGTGAATGAAAAAAAAGGATGCTGAAGAGAAACTAATGAAGAAAAGATTAATATAGTCTTGATCAATCAAGTTGAGGAAAGAGCTAAAGATTTCTGTAGATACCGAGCAATAGAGAAGCACAACATCACCGAGTAGAAAGAAGTGGAGCAAAGGTATTGAAAAGATATAGTGATCAGAAAGGTATTATGAGCTTACAATAGATCTAAAAATCTCCAAGCATAAGTTGTATGTGTGAACAGATCATTTACTGTTTCAGTTTAACCATTGATTCAGAAAGTCTCTTAACCGAGAAGGACTTAACAATCCTTTCTATATTAAGATACATCCCAAGGAGCATAAAAAATTTTGATCACGAAGATAGCATGAGATGCCAAATACCATTTGAAAAACTACACTGGGTTTGGTCATAGAAGGTAGCATAGAGATGCCCGATATCAAGTGACAAACTATTCTATTTAAATCCTCTAACAAGTTCACACCTAGCAGTATGTTTGTAACCTTTAACAAGGATGGCTCTTCACTGAGCTCACTTTAGAAGAGTGAAAATTTTGGCTTACCAGTCCCAAGTGGTTTTTTCCTTAATAGGATTTCCACGTTTAAAATTCATGTGTCAATATGTTTATGAGTCATTACTTTAGTGTTTTCATTACACAACTAATTTGGATTGATCGGTATACACTAAGCAATTTACTATTTTTTGGTAAATGAAAGACTTCTATTTGGTAAATGAGAGACTTCTATTCGGTAAACATTAAATGAAAGACTGCTATTTGGTAAATATTGTTTAACAGTGAACAAGGAAAAAGGAAAGAAATCTTGTTACCTAGCTGAGAACAAAGCTGATGATACTGACACTGAATCTGAAGAAGACATTGAGATGGTATTTGTAGCTATGAAAGATGATTCATATGAAGAAGAAGAAAGGTATGTAGAAATTGCACTCATATCTAAGGTTAGTAAGAATGATGTCTGGATTATAGATAGTGGTTGTACTCACCACATGACCGATGATAAACAAAAGTTTGAAAATTTTGAATACTATAATGGTTGATCAGTAAGAATGGGTAATGACACACCTTGTCCAGTTGAAGGTATAGGAACCATAATGTTGAATAACCTGGTCAAATGTGAAAATGGTTACTGGGTAAAAGGACTGAATTATAATTTGTTAAGTGTTTCTTAGCTGAACAATATAGGTCACCAAGTAGTATTTGAGAATAAGAAGGCAAAGATCTTCAATGAATTAGGAAGGTTGATCGTAACTGGTGAACAGACTAAAGATAACCTTTTCTATCTTAATGAAATTAACACCAGTTGTTTAATGGCTAGAAATGAAGACATATGGTTGTGACATAAAATATTATGTCATGTGAATTTTGACAACATGATAAAGATAATCAATAAAAGAAAAGTCAGAGGCTTACCGAGCATGTCAAAGCCTGAGCATATCATGTGCAAGAATTGTTAAAAAGGTAAGATGACAAAGTCTAGTTTCAAGAGTAAATCTCATACATCTAATGCAATTCTAGAATTATTCCATACTGATCTATGTGGACCTAGGATGACAAAGAGTTACTATGGAAATAGGTATTTCATTCTCTTTGTAGATGATTATTCTAGAATGATGACAGTTATGTTCCTAAAAGATAAATCAGAAGCATTCAAGATGTTTAAATGGTATAAGGCTATGGTAGAAAAGAAAGGTGGTAAGGAATTGAAATGTTTAAGATTAGATAGAGGAGGGGAATTTATTTCAGATGAATTCACTAATTTTTGTAATGAGCATGGAATTAAAAGATAGGTTTCTGCACCGAGAACACCACAGAAAAATGGAATTGTTGAAAGGAGAAATAGATCAATTGTTTAATGTGAAAGAAGATTAATTATTGAGAAAAGCATCACTCAAAATTTATGGAGGGAAGATATCAATACTGTTGTCTACACATTGAACATAGTAAAATTCAAGAAGGACACAAAGAAGACACCCTATGTGCTTTGGTATGGTTACACACCCAGTGTAAGTTACTTCACAATCTTTGGTAGTCAATGTTATATTTTGAAAGATGATAGAAATGGAAATATTGACTCCAAAAGTGACGAAGGTATCTTTATAGGGTATTCCACCAAAAGTAAGGCGTATAAATGTCTTAACAAGTCATCTAACAAGATCATTGAAAGTGTAAATGTAAGAATAGATAAATTTGCAAAAAAGAACGATGAGGAAAGAAGAAAAGAACCAGAAGAATACAATAGGTTTTTTTAAACTAAAGAACCTGACACTCTACCTAAGCAACAGTGTAGCGCTCCCAAGCAATAGAACATTGCACCTGAGCATCAGGCTGCAATTACCAAAAATTAGGAAAATACTCAATATGATGTACCGAGCAATGGAGATTAGAATGAAGGTCAAGATGATAATCAAAATGTTAGACAAAAAGATGAACCAAGACTTACCAAGTATGTCAGAAGATATCATCCACAAAATCAGATTATAGGAGACAAGAAGGATGGAATGAGAACAAGAAGTAAGTCACTAAACACTAGATGTTTACTTTGTGATTTTGAGCCTAAATTTGTTAATACTGTACTTGAAAATGAGGAATGTGTCAGTGATATGAATGAAGAAATAGAATAGATTGAGAAGAATAGTACATGGGCACTAGTACCGAGACCATATGAAAAGAATTTCATTGGTACCAAATGGATATTCAGAAACAAGTTGAATGAGAATGGAGAAGTCACAAGAAAAAAAGCAAGATTAGTATGCAAGGGGTATGCACAAGAAGAAGGCATGGATTATGGTGAAACCTTTTCACCTGTTACTAGACTAGAAGGAGTTATAATTCTTCTTTCTTATGTTGTATTCAAATGATTTGAGGTATACCAGATGGATGTCAAATCTGCATTCCTAAATGGAATACTAGAAGAAGAGGTATACATTGAACAACCATAAGGGTTTGTTGATCATGAAAAGAGAAACATGGTATGTAGACTACATAAAGCCTTTTATGTATTGAAACAAGCACCTAGAGCCTGGTATGAAAGAATTCACTCCTATCTCATTAGCATTGAATTTGTAAGAACAAGTGAGAATAGCAATCTGACTTAAAAGAAGATACCGATGGTAATATTTTGATTGCTGAAATATTTTATGATGATATCATTTTTGGGGGAAATGAAATGTTATGCAAATCCTTTGCTAATGAAATGAGAAAATAATTTGAAATCTCTATGTTTGGGGAGATCTGTCATGCCCCAATATCTGGGCACTAAAATCTTAACCTAAAGAACTAAAAACTTTCATTTAAACATTTTATAATAACTAAAGGAGATGAAATCTTACTTTTCTATTAAACCCCCTTTTATAACATTACAATCTAAATAGATTGAAAACCTATTATAATAACTTTCTTAATCTAAGTATTCTATGAATTTTTTAAAGAAGATAGTTACAATTTCACCCTTAATGTAAATTACTCTGCCTCTTTATTAATGGCATAAAACTATATTTAAATTGAATAAACACAGACATAAATTAGGAATAAGGCTTATTTGAACCTTAATCTATTAAACACGTACTTTTATTTGAACTTGATCTAATCAAATTTATTCTATCCAAAAAATATTTTATCCATCAATATTATTTAAACAACATAGATAAAAATCTCTCTTTTGTATTCACAAAAAAAATACCTCTCTATAACATAGTTGATTTACAACTTGCAAAAATAGGAATACTTTCATACAAAGCCCTTTTACTCGAAACAACTTTACAAGACTTCATAATAAACATTTTTGGCTTAAAAACAAGCTAATTTATAAGGATGGATCACTAGATGTGGTTTCCCATAAGAACACCAATACAAGTCTTCCAAAATCTTCAAACTGAACCTACATATAAATCTTTGGTTGACCATGGAGGCTCACCTCCCAACCTAGGCATTTGCAAGGCCACCCCTGAGCTAGGGGATCCAGAAATGAATGGGAGACATACATAAAAACAAGTATTCACACTTGAAACCAACAATAGTTCATCAATAAATTCCCTTCCAAGGTTTAACAAGAAGGTCTCCAAGAAACCTTCTCAAAAGGTGGGGTGATAGTGTACTAGCCCAAGAGGAGAAGCCAAAGCATAATAAACTATAATTAAGTCACACATGAATTTAAAAAACTAACCTTAAAAAGGTTCAAGCCATGGCCTTTAGCCATCTAACTTCTCCTTATCACCCCCAAATGCCCTTAGGCATGCTTGGAATCATGGGCACCCATGTACCCATGTTCATCCCTCCACACTTGGAGACTCTACACTCCTGGTGTCTCGACCTATCACCCTTCTAAGGTACTCTATCCTCCCAAGGATGTATGCCTCATAGACTCCCAAAACAAGTATGATCACAAATAAAATACAACATAAACAAGAACTCAATAAAACATAAATTGAGTAAACCAAAACCTTATACAAGGCTTAGCACAAAAACTCCATGAAAACCCAGGAAGTTGAAAACAATAACATGAACTCAATAAAATATACATGGGGTAGTCCATAAACCACATACAAGACTCCATTAATGGAGCTCAAGCCATATACATGCTTTAAAACATAAAGTCATCTTTACTCTAAGGAAACTAACCTCAAAACCAAGCTATGGAAATTACAAAATTGATTGTGAAGAGCTTTCCCTTCCAATCCTTCTCCTTCTCTCAAAAACTTACTCCTACAAAAGAATTTGTCTCTAAAGGTAGAGAGTGGTTGTGTACCCAAAACTCCCTCTAAGCCCTTCCTAATATAGGCATTCTTCCTAAAATATCAGGAGTCATAAATGGAGGGGAGACCCTAATCCATCTACTCTCCCCATTTGCCTTCTCCATAAATGGAGTTAAATGCTTGTAAGGAAAGAAGGGATGGCTTAACCAAAGTCTTACAACTCTCCAAATTCGCCACTTCCCAAAATGGTGACTTTAGGGGAGTCATAAATTAGTTTCAAGACTCTTAATGGGCTGAAAAATGACCCCTAACCCCTAAGGTACCAAGTGGGGTAGTTAGTTTTGACCTTAGTTACTCTCTGGGAGCCCAAATGACCCTCCTAAACTCTACCCTTGGTTAACTCTCGAAAATCCAACCCTCAAGACTCAATCTAATCTCTCTTGACTCATCCTTATCTTCCTTGACTCATTCTCATCTCAATCTTATCTTCCTAAACCTTAGAGTAAGCATAGGAACTATACTAGGTAACTCCTGGGTAAAGTTAAGCCTATGCTAGTTACATTCACTAGCCATGCCAACACACAAGGTGGACATGTGTCAAGTGACACAACAATTTTACATGAGCATGAGTTATTACACATTTACTAAATTAAATAAAATACAATCATACACCACACTTTTATGAATAAAAATACAATACAATGAGGTCCATGTCTCTTTTTATAGACAGGACCTTAGCATCACAATTTTCACATAGGTCCATTTCTAAATCCCCGATTAGTTCCATGGTCTTTCTTTCCTACACACTCATTGCACACATCAGTAGGTCCAATAAATCTATACTTTCAACATAGAAGATTACATAATGCAATTAGAACATACATTCACTTATATATGCATCAATGATTCTTTTGAAATTAAACAATATTTGCATCTAATCCATATGCATAACATAACACTCTTTAATAATTTGCATCTTGATTACATCTTACATCCACATACTATTCCAATATACTAAACCATCATAACTAAGTCCTAAATGTAAATCTGCATCACAAACATGGAGTATTATATAGATTCCCTGATTACATATTCAGGTGTTGTTTACAAGTAAAGGTTTCAACAATCCTTAAAGTTTTACATATATCCCAAAAGTCCAACTATAAAAAAATTAGTTTTGACAAGAGAACACACAAGTGAAAGATAGTGCTAATCTATGTCATGTTGGGGTAGGCCTCACATCCTCCCCCTCCAGGCATGAACATCCTCTTGGATTTCATCAAAGAGGTAGGGTAATTGTGACCTCATCTATATTGTATTTCATAGTATCAATACTCCCTTCAAGATATATTGATCAGGGCTAACCATTTTATGTAATGTATATCTCATATTCATAAGAAGGTGCATGCTAATCTAGTTTGAACATTTCTTAACTAATAATTCATATTTCAAGCACAATATTCTTTTAAGAATGATAATGGTACGTTCTTCGCAACCTACTCCCTTATACATTCTATCAATGTTCCACATTGAACATGATAGAGAACAACATTTCACAACACCGGACTAGAAACATAACACACATATCCTAGCCACCTCAAGATCATAGGAAAACTTAAATCAAGGTTCACAAATTCAAAGTCAAAACTCAAAATTTATATAAATCCCAAATAAAATTAATGAACACGAACCAAAATGAAGAAAATTTGGTGACTAGATGATTACAAGAAAACTAAAAGAATTCAAGCTAGCCTTACATCACTTCCAAGTTCATCCAAATTGAGAATCAAATTAAATCAAATAATATACATGGAGTGCCTAACACTTAGCCACAATGAGGGAGTAGAAGCTATATGACACCTTGTGTCCAAGGTGCACTAAAGATCATGACCAAACATTCTAAAAAAAACATATGCCTCTCTAGTCAATTAGGAAGTGTGTGTGACCCTAACATTAACTCATATCGTTAACTAGATTATTGTCTACAAGGTAATTAGGGTTGATTAAGCCTCCAAATAACATAATATTTAAATGATCATTTAATATGATAACTCATTTGATTATATAGAAAGATTGATAAAAATAAAGTGAAATCATAATAACACTAGATAGTAATATAATTAAATAATGATGGTGGTTGTCCAAAAGTCTTAATTGTTAACTTCAATAATCTCTTATGATAATCAATACTTTTAAGGAGTTACTAAAGTAACATGTCAATTTAGAAGTATTATTATTTAATTAATACAATAATCTCCTCTCTAGCTATAAGTAATAGCTAACATACTTAATTACTAACACAACCCATCATAATAATGTACTGAGAGGGGAGGGGTGAATCAGTACCTCTAAATTTTTTTATGTGATTGGCCCATTAACCTTTGTGTCATCAGATTTCTATATTCACCTATCTATTTGTTCATCTTTCTTTATGTATGTGAAATCATAACATAAGTTCTTTACATGTGTAAGCATTCAAGAAACATACATGAAAGTAAATAACACATAACACAAGATATGATATCGTAGAAAACTCCTGTTAGGAAGTAAAAACTGTTGTGGGGATGTCTACCAACAAAACTTCACTATCTGCAGATAAGAAGGGAGCTGGTTAAGGCTTAAAATTTGATCACTTCTGATGATCTACCCTACTAGGAGTATTAGAGAGGAGACCTGTTAAGATCTACTTCATTTGAAGCTTTAGAAACACTGTTAGGTGTGCACTCTATTAAGAGATTTATCAATAACTATTAAGTCCACCTTCTACAAAAGGATTTAAGATGTAATGCACTTGTTAGAATGAAACTACATTATAAATGTTGATCTAATAGTATATGAAATCTCTAATTTCTTATAACAAATCCTATAAAGCTTACAATTTATATGTAATCACCTTGAGTGATTAAATGATACCTTGTCTCTTCTCGTCGGTAGCCTTGTTTGTGTTCTTGAGAACTGATATGATCTGTTTCTAAAATTTGCATGAATTCACTTCTTCTGCTTAGATTCTCTCTGTGGCTAAAATCATTTATGAACTCATTACCTATTAAAAATGATTTAACATCTATATGTACTAGTTTCTAGGTCCATTCTTGATACACACTTTTCAAGTTTTAACTCTAGATTCAAGGTTTATAGCTTGACCTTGATGTTTAGTTAGTTATGTTTTAGATCCATTAGGATGGTTTAAAACGTTTACAATATGCTTTCTTGACCCTCAAGTAATGTTTTAAAACAAATTAAAACTCTATAAATAGAATTACAATGTTTTATCTGACATGGAAAGTCAGATCCACTTTTTGCGGGTTCTGTAACTGACTGTCAGTTCTGATGGTCGGGCTACTCTGTCAATCTGTCAGTTTTCTTTCATTCTTTTCTCTGTCAGTCTTGTGCTCTGTTGGTGTCCCTATTTTTAATCTGTCGGTGATGTACCAAAAACTATTTTTTTGGGGATGTCCTTAATTCTTTGTCGTCAGTTCAACACTTGTCAGTGTTCGTCAGGCAATTTCTATACTTAGTATTTTTATGACAAGCATTGTCATCTCATCGGTTATGTAGTGTGCTATCTGTCGGGTATGCCTATACCGATGACCTTTATCATGTTTTTACTTAAGTATACTAATGGAAAAACTTAATGTCATCAATCTCCCCATTTGACATTAGTATCAAAAACTGATATGTGCAACATACTTAATGTATTAGTATGTACACCTGTGTATACTTCATCCTTAGTCATTTTCTTTTAGTCATGAAATGACTCCCCCTATGCATATGTCGGTAAGTGTAAGTTTATATAAATATGATTGCCTTCCCTTTTTTTTTATTTGATATATTTTACATATCTATTTTTGTTGTACATACAACATACATATCTTTTTCTCCTTTTTGTTAATGTATAGTATATTGTACATATGTACTATTCATTCCTCCTTTTTTGATAATAAAGGCAAAGGTACTTAAAAATTTTCAAAAATGTGAGAGTGTGAGGCTTTGATTTTCTCCATCATCTTCTCCCATTTCTCCTTCAAATTTTCTAGAGCCATGTGCTCAAGTGATATCCTCACATGCATATCATAGATGTTGTCTACCACAAACATCTCTGAGGTTGAGATCAGATTCCTTACATCTGTAATGTGTTGTTGCAAAGTGGTGAGGTTTGGCCATATGTGAGTCTATAGCTTAGTAACCTCATTTCTAAACTGTGTCTCTGCATCCCATATCTCTTGTCTTGACATGTTTACCTCTGTGATTTTGTCATGATGCAACTTTATTGTATTTGCATTAGAGGTTAAACTTTGTACACTCGCTGTCAGATCTGAATCTAGCTGGAATAGCTTTTCACTATTCTCTTTGGTGAAATTCTCAAGTGTGCACATTTATTGAACTAAGGTAATAGCTTCTGCAATCATAGGTTCTAATTGACTTGCTAATTTAGAGAGATTTACCTTGTTCTCTGCCACTTCTTGGCTGATCTTTTCAACTAATTTGTGTTGATACTTCATCTCTACCTATTCTTCCATTGACTTCTCTACATCTACATTTTGAGTGGTGATGGCGTTGGTAAGAACGACAATTTTCTCCATGACTGATATGCCATCTTAAACTTTTGTATCAAGAACAAGTTGATGTAGTATATCCCTAGCTTTGTCAAGGGCTTGGGCTCCCCTATGTGCCTTTTTCATTTTGTCTTGTATAGCTTTTCTTTGACACATCACTCCAAACTTTTGAAGTGTTTCAGTATCTAAAGTAGATACATCCCACTTGGGTATTTCAATTACCTCATCAAGTGT